>JAXGGA010013328.1:0-35631 GCA_038373865.1 Uloborus plumipes | reverse complement strand
TCCAAACTGGTTCACGGCAGCACGTTGCATAACAAAACAAAAACTGTGGAAAGTTCAGAGTTCGCGAGATTCGGCAAGGGAAGATATGTATCAAATGTATTCACAGCATTGATGTTAAATGCGTGGATGGATTGGGATAATGATTGCAATAAATAAATTTGATTTTTTAAAACATTGAGAAAACAAATTTCTTATGAATTAAAAACTGAAGGAAGTCATTAAATTTCCTTTCCGTCCCGAGCTCCGTCTCGCCAATTTCGTCAAGACGGAAATCCGTCTTGAGACGGAAGGTCTTGCACCCATGAGCATTAGTGACAAGTGCATTTTCCAAAGCTGCAAGTTAATTTTAAAATATTTTTTACAAAGAGGAATGAAAACAATGAGGATAACACAATTATACAATACAAAAGAACAAAAAGCAGAACATTGAAAATCTGTGGTAAAGCTTCAACTCTGTGCTGCAGTATATAATAAAAATTTATACTTCAGATTATACTCATTAGGGAGTCCAAATTTTATTTTTTTAGCAAAAATTACTGCGAAATATTTCGACTTTTCTATAATTTTAAAAGTTGAAGTTTCCATGAACTCGAAAAGTAAAAGGAGAAATTTCACACTGAACTTGTTTCAAGTATCGTTAAGTTCAATATTTTTCTAAGCATATATTACGAGCATAAATATGTTTTAAAATACAGATAAAAGGAGGCATTACTTAACACTTTAATCTTTATAATAAACATAATATAATAAACTATATATAATAAACTTTTAATCTTTATAGTAAAATGATTACCTTGATAAAGAACTTTTTGAGAAACCACTCTTTTTTATCAGGTTGTTACTTAATATTATCAATTTGCTCCTTTTCCTAATTTTGTCAAATATTTTTTCGTCCCTGAATTCTCGAACAAAACAATCATTCGGTTTAGCAGTGGTCTAGAAATAAAAAACATGATTTTTTTTTTTAAATGCTAAAAGTAGAAAAAGACGCAAACTTTAAAGAAGTCTTGTATAATTTGATAGCATAGAAATTCTGTATAAACTTCTTTCAGAAATCAAATCATACATGACTTCTATAAAATTGAAACATAAGAGAAAAAACTCAATTGTAAATGTGAAAAAGACAAGCTATAACAGGGATCATAGCAGGGAAAAAAGTATATATAGGAGTTTCAAGGAAAAAATATAGGAGTTTCAAAAATATCCGTAAAGGAGTTTCAAAGAAAATATACAAGATCCGTAGTGAATTACATCGGAATTTCGAGATATTGAATACTAATATGTTTTGCAACACATGTTTAAAAAAAAAAGCACCATTCTCAGTAGGATTTTACATTGCATAAAATTATAGTAATGTGAAGAGTAACAGATGTGAGAACATAAGAATTTTCACACATACAGAAAATAGTGAACTTTACATTTCTTATTACATTTTCTAAGCAATATATACTTTAACGTACAGAAAATTTATTTTTAATTTCTTTCAAATTTTTCTAGAGGAAAAACTTTAACCTGTAACAGAAATCCAAGATTATATCAAGACAAAGTAAGAAAAAAAATTTTAACTTTACAGCGGTCATCTTTAAGTTAGCACATTATATTATTTTAATTACACAAACTAAATTCATAAAAAGAAAAAAACATTTATTGATACATTAAAAATAAGTTAAAAGTTGCACATGTAAAATCATCTATTTTCATAAAAAGGCTAAACAGAAGTTTAGTACATATGCCAACATTACAGGTGTAATAATCATAGTGAAAATTAAAAATTTTAAAAACCCCTGACTAAAAAACTCTTACGGATAAAATTTGCTTGTCAACAAAACCAGAATCAAGAAGGAAAATTGAAAGTCCTTTGAAAAGCTTTAAACTACAAAATCAATTACAAGTATTTTATTTGTTAAAAAAATAGAAACTGGCAACTGATAAACATTTTAATAAATTAGGGTCTATGGGGGAAAGTGGGGCTATATTGTAAAACACCCATTTTCTCTTTTCAAATTAAAATATTTTATTAATTATTTTTTAAGACATAAATTGAGATCATAGCAAATAGTTTTATGTTAGTTTTAGAACACTCTAAGCAAGTTGAATGCTTACAAAACTTTTTTTTATGGTCGTTGTATGTGATATGTAAGAATTAGAGGTTTATGAACTTTCCTCTAGAAGCATTATTCATTGGCAAAATGATATTAATTTTGATATAGACTTGTAGTAGAACATCTAAGGATCAGCCCCACATAAAGATGTAAAAACAAAGTTTAGAATACTATTTATTATGAGTGGTTTTCTGAGGTGGGGTAAAGTGGGTCTATGGCTGAACTTTCCTAAAAGTTTATGATGATGTTACATAATTAGAGAATTGGTACAATTTTTATGATTTCATGTGCTTATTTTTTGCTAAAACTGGCCTTTGTTTTGCTAATTTACATGCAAAAACTTATTTTCTTGCTGTTTTCTCTCTTTTGCCATTGGTTTAACATGGGTGTCAATGGGCTTGACGAGAAATTGACAAGATATCGCCAGTTTAGCGACTTATTTTGTCGCCAAATTTGGCAAGAAATCACTAAGTGTCGCAGAGTTTGGTGACATTTGGCGCGTTTTCGAACATAATAGAAAGTTGCAGATTGTTCTAGAATGTTTCAGTATTGTGAATGATAGCAAAATGAAAAAAACTGATGACGTTGTTTTTATTCGTTAAATGACAAATAAAAAATATTTTTAGCGCATTTGTAGCTTTAAATGGTATTAAGGCATTTTAATTTCATTGTATACTTGCTTCAAAATCGTTATTTACACATTTTCATTTAAATTTTCACTAATTTCTGTACTAGACCCAGTTTCCCCCACCATGGGGGAAAGTGGGGCTATCAACACATGATCTTTTAAATGTACGAGCGACTGAGAGAAAACAATCTAACAAAATAAAATGGTTTTGCTTCATTCTTAATTTACATGAATCCAATGTATATAAAATGCATAAAAAGTTTCCTTAAAATTAATTTAATCATGTGATTTTGGAGCCGTTTTTTAAAAAAGCTCGATTTTAGCCCCACTTTCCCCCACCTGACCCTATAAGAGTTTGCTTTCCTTGTCTGCCAACAATGACAACGGTTCCGATTGCATGAATAAAGGCTAAGCTGCATTTGCTAAAAAACGCTATAACTCGCGTTATACAGAACATGGAAGATCCAATTACATCATATCAGACGCAGAAAATTTTTCTCTTTCATTTGGTGCCATTTTTTAAAAAGTTTTGAAGTATGTTATCACTGCTAAAATCCCAAAAAACCTTTTCAAAAGTTTTTAATTAATATCTTCACTAATTAATATCATCGGAAGACGCAACCAAGCTAAGAGTACTCTCGATCAACTTCCCTTTCGAACAAAAAAAAAATTTCAATTCAATTTTGGGCAGCATCTAACATCTGATGAAAAAAATATAGGAGTTAGAAATAAAATATAGGAGTAAGTAAGAAATATAGGAAATATAGGAGAATATCTGACAAACTGAGAAAATATAGGAAATATAAGAGATATAGGAGGACTATGAGGCCTGCTATAATCATTTATAGCCAAACAAATAAACAACCTTTCTCATCAATGAGGGATATGGACACAACAGTTGTATTCTTAGTGTACACCACCAAATGTGTAGTTCTAGTGAGCGACATCAAAGAGTATCAAAAGGATTCATTTGTAGGAGTATTGATAGTGCAGCAGATATGTGACAAAAAATAGTGGAGTTGTGCCTTTAATGATAGAAGCATATAACTTAAGGTGCACATACTATATATATTAACGAGTAATTTCGGATGAGCAGCCATCTGAGACTTCGAATATTTCAGTAATGGCGGACGTTCGAAATTGCGGCCTCTGAGTACGTATTATGAGCTTCTTTGTTTCGTTAGTCACAATGTTAATAGAGTACGTTGCAAAAAAAATCACGGAATTTAATACTCTTCTATATCGAAGCTCTATTGCATTTTTTTTCAACGAATTTTAACTTTAATTGCTAGGGGTGTTTCATAGTTCTCTTTTTATCGCCCAAAAATGCTCAGCAGATATATGACCAAATTCATAGAGTTTCCAGATTCATTGTGACTTGAATAGCAGTTGCTTACAAATTTGGATTCAGTTATTAAATATTTAATGTGGTAATTCTGGACATTCAACCATGTAAGTTTTTGCATATTACTTTACATTACACCACCCCAGATTCCCATATTTCAGTAATGGCAGACATTCAAAATTGCTGCTCCTGAATGCATCTTTTTTCTCTTTTGTTTTTAACATCCAATGAAACAAGGAAGGGGGGTATAAGTTTTGACGTGTTTGTCAATCTGTGTATCTATTGACCTTTGCATCGGTGTATGCGTCTGTGGCATTCTAGCACTTAAACGGATGAACCGATTAAAAAAAATGTTCGAAACGTGAATCTGTCGAGAAAGTGCCAGTCTAGGTCACGTCTTCGGAGAACCTTAACTAACGAAGATATTAATTAAAAACTTTTAAATTGTTTTTTGCCACTTTTGTAATGAAAACATACTTGAAAATTTAAAAGAATAGTACCAAAAGAAAGAGAAAAACTTTCTGTTTCTGATAAAATGTGTTTTTAACTTCCATATCAGAAAGAACGCGAAATATAACGCTTTTTAGCAATTGTGATTAAGCTTTAAATTTACAAGATTGGAAACTGAATTCATTGATTGCCGGCAAGGAAAGAAAATGATTTAAAATGTTAATATGTTGTCAGTTACAAGTTGTACAACAATTAAAATACTTAATAGATTTTAGTATAAGGATTGTAAAATAAGCTCCAATTTTAACTCTTTTTCTGCTTTTACGACTATAAAATTTTACTAGTAAAGATTAAATTTCCTTTTTGGTGTTTACCATGTCCTCTCGAAAAGAATTAAATATGTTTAAATTTAAATGGATCTTTCACCAGTGAAGTTCCTTTCAATATGAGGTCGGTAATCAGGGTGACACTGTCATTTTTTGGAGGAAGAGGTAAAAGGACCTCATGGGGCACATGGAATGCACGTCAGGATATTACTGTCCCCTTTTGTGCATCAGCTTATAGACCTTCCCAGGATATACTTCAAGATTTATTAAAAGTATTGGAGAGGTTTATAGTGTTATACGACCGTAGTAGCAGCGAGGAATCCATTAATGATGCCAAAAACCACCTAGTTATTCAGAAAAGTGGATAAATCGACAATCTGCCTCCTTCACAACATGCATCCCTTCAACATTCGAAAAGAACTGTCTATCAGGCTGGCTACTGCTGGGCTGAAATAATGATTGCATTCCCACTACTCCCTTAACCAGGTGAGTGAGGTCAGAAACTGTTGAAGGTGGGTGGGAAATATTGTGGACAACCCTGCTAGAGGCTTCTCAGGCACGCAGGGAACTTGTACGATGTGGCTGCAAGAAAGGCTGCTATTATAAGTGTTAATGTGAGATGGCTACTCTGCAGTGTACTGCTCTTTGAACCTGTGGAAATTTTTGTAACCAGTGATATCAAGCTAAAATAAACTTAACTTTTGTTTCTGTTTTCTTTTTTGAGAAGGGGAGGGGTTGTAAGCTTAGTTTTTCTTTATAAAAATGCTCAAGACAAAAGTATATTTTCAAAAAAAAAAAGTTTTTCTTTTGTTTTTCTTTTTCAGTTTGTAAACTTCTCGGTGGCCGCATGTGGCTCATTAGTAGTAGGTTAGAGACCCAAGTTCGATCCCCAGGTTGATCAGTTACATGCAACACATTACGTATCTAGTAGTCAAAGATACTACAGAGAACAAATGACGCAATATTCTTTTTTTCTTTAAATGATTCACATCAATTTCTTAAGTATTTAAATAAATTTGCAGTCGAACCTCGTTAAAACGAACATAGATGGACCTTTAAAATTAATTCGTCTTAAGCGTTTTCATTGTATCCAAAAAACAATAAATAACCTTATGTGTATTTAAAATAGGATCGGGATCGGTAGTTCGTCTTAGACGTATTTCATTTTAAACGTGTCCGAATTGACGAGGTTTAACTGTATTGTAATTAAACTATTATATATATAATTACGGGAAGCACAATCTTTATGCATGAAACAACAATAACTCTGTATAGTTTTAACAGTTGTCATTTAACATGATTTTAAAAAGTTTGAAGGAACTCGAAAGATATTCAGAGGAAGCTTTGGATTTCAATATCCTCTCTTTTGGATATCAGTTCTCTGGTTGTGAACAGGAGCTTCCCCCCCTTCCTCAAAACGTTAACTCTTTCTCCCAACCTCTTCAAAATGTTAAATTTAATAAATCTATACTTCACTATTTATAAAATACAGGTTATTGAAAATATAAAGACATTTGCATATATGATAAAACAAGGAAATCAACTAAAAATGTCCAAATTTGGAGAAGCTGTTTCTCAAAAACTATTATAGCTAATAAGTCCATTTTGGTATCAACTTTCAGCAAATTTAATGTAGTTTAAATATGTATAATATGATATTTGTCAAAAACGTGCTCTTTCATGGTCAAAATAGGGAACATTCGAAAAAAGTACGAAAATTTAGCAGTTTGACGGCTGCCATTACTCCAATAGACGAAATCTCAGATGGCCGCGTATCCAAAGTTAAATCGTTTGATGTGTATTACATGTGTGCCAAGTTTTGTGTTTCTATCATAAAAGGCACAATTCGGTCACATATCTGCTGTACTATGAGAAAATAATGAGTAACTAAAAATTACTTTAAGCCTTGCAGCACAGCTATTTTTAAAATAGTTAGTTATTCCCCTTGTTCTAACTCATGGTGTTGTGATGCTGCATCATGATCAGATTGATTTTTCAACAGATTAGGTAGCTGGATTATGAGTCCACAAAACATAACCATAGCAGGAATTCAATTTAATTTAAGAAGCGTTGAACATAAAAACAAGGAACGATATTGGTAAAGTGCTATTCTATAGTGACTAATGTAACATTCACAGCTGTTTTATAACTCTTTTGTTTTAACTTAATGTATAAAAAACAATTTATAGTTGACTTTATGGATGCACAATGTACACAGTTAAAAAGCATCATTTTTAAAAACTAGGGTAAGTACAGATTATTAGGCCTACATAAAATAACATACAAAACTTATTTCAATAGCTTTCTTGGTTTCATGAGTTCTTACATTGAAAAAAAATATTTATATATATTTTTAGAAAACAACTGCTCTATAACTTAAGTAGTATCTTTGACAATGTTAGGTTTACAGTGAAAGATACTTTGTTTCTGTTCATAGGATTTTTCTTATTCTAAGAAAGAAAAAATGAACAAGAAACATTCAAAATCTAACCAATTTTCTCTGATTTTAGGTACAAAATATAAATATTTGAGTGCAAAAGATTTTGAAGGTAAAAAAGATAGAATTTCTACCACAAGCAACTGTTGAAATATTGTTTATCTGTTCTAATACTATTACCCTTAAATTAACAAATTAAAAAATACTTTCTTGCACACATTCTTCAAAAGTGCTTTTCTTTAAAGATGTTTCAAAACAAGTAGGTTTGTTACATGATGATTTATACAAAAGTCCAAATAGCTAATGATAAGTTTTATTGAACAGCTCAAAACTAAGCACAAAACTAAACAAAAGACTGATGTATCCTTGTAAAGACCATGAAAAACATGTAATACTTGTCACATTTATGAAAATAACAAAAATGTTATTTTGGAATCAGACAATCCCATGAAAGTTATATGTAAGGAGAGACAATCATGTAGGTTCTGCATCTCATGAGCCTCACATAGGTATCTCCCCTCCCCCCTCCCCACCCCCATACAAATACTTATTGAATTTCTTTATTTTTGCCTTTTAGTTTTTTTTAATTTAAAATATTTCAAATAAACTATGGCATTCATGATTTTAAACATTTTTGGCCCTTATAAATGGATACTTTATGTTTTAGGGGAGGTAGAGAAAAAAGAAAACTTCTAAGGAATCAGGCTGAGAACTTTCAAAACATAAAATTCTTTCATAAATAAATTGCACTCTTTATAGTGTTAGAATTCATAAATAAATGCTATCCATGGGAACTTTATGTTTTAGCGGTAAACAAATCTATGACCTTTCTTACCAATTTTCATCTGTTGTTAAGAAAACCAAAAGATTACATAAAATAGCATGAAGTGAAAAAAAGAAGTATTTTTAATCTTAATCATCTATGTCTGATTCTCATAATTATGATTAATATAAATAAATATAAGTGAGACTTACCCCTGGATCTCTTAAATGTAAAGCAAGTTCAATGATATAATGTGCATCATAAATGTTAGGATAATGCATCAAATGCAATAAGCAGTTAGCATAGTTACATTGTAACACTGAAAGAATAGAACAACATTAAATTTTAAAGAAAGAATTAACTGAAGATACAATGCAAAATTTCCAATCAAAATATCTAACTTACACAAGTCTCTTATAGCTATCAACATTGCAATAAAAATATAATCAACTAAATCAAATGATATACTATCAGCAAAAATGGCATCCCAGATTATAAGCAAGTCATGAATGGCAAATTCTCTTCCGAACAGCAGGCGCAGCCAAGATCTAAAAAATTTTTTAAAGAAATTAAGCAAAAACATTTGAATAATGGTGATAGTAATAAAACAAAACTGCTATAATCATGAAACAGATTAATATTTTTATAATTGCAAAAGTTCCAAGTAAGGGAAGGCAGGGCAAAATTGAGAAGCTAATTTTAACCCCTTACAAAGCACATAAAATCTTTTCAATTACGTTTCGTTTATTTTACCAAAAAACTAAAATAATGCACAAATAAAAAAATCTTACATTTACTCATATATATAATAAGTTCCTTTAACCTAACTAAAAACCTAAATGTTATTTTAACATTAACAGGAATCCAAAAAGGTTTTTTGTTTACTTTAATTCTGGGAAAGTTCAAAATAATCAAATTGGGCCGCTGGTTGATGAGCATGGAAAGTTAATTCAGAATGATAAGAATATTGCTAATGTTTTAAATGATTTTTTTTAAAGTGTTTTTGACAATATCTGTATCTCAACAGTTGACACAAGCAAGACACAAGCTACTATACAGCTTGAGGATTTTGTATTTTCCAGGGAAGACATTTTACTTCATTTGAAAAAAAATGAACTAAAGCTCCGGGACAAGATAATATTTATCTGAAAATTCTAGTTGAATGTGAAGAGGAATTAGTAGCTGTTATCGTAAAAAAATTTCGATGCTTCATATGACTCAGGTATAGTGCCAGAGGACTGGAAACTGGCTAACATTACACTGCTCTTCAAGAACGGGTCTAGAGGCAATGCAAGAAATCATAGACCTGTGAGTTTAACTTCAGTGGTCTGCAAAATTTTTGGAACATTGATCAAAATTAAGATTATGAATTGCTTAGAAAATAATGGTCTGTCGACTAGTTTGCAGAATGGTTTCAAGAAAGATAAATTGTGAGCTACTAGCTTATTACACTGCTATGACATAGTGGCCATGACTTCAGATAACAAATAGTGTGTAGTTGTTTTCAATGATTTTCAGAAACCTTTTGATAAGGTACCGGATGTTTTTCTACTCAGCAAATTAGCTGATATATGAACAGTAGGGAACATTTTAACTTGGATTAGAAATTAGTTGACCGGAAGAAAACAAAGAGTAGTTGTAAGGGGAAATCATTTTAATCGGATTGAGGTTTCTCAAGGATCAGTTTTCAGGTCCATTTTTGTTAATCATTTTTATGAATGATTCATGAAAATATTTCAGGAAACATTATTGGTTTGCTAATGACATCTAAATAATGAGGATTGTAGAAAATGAAGAACAAGTAAACCAGCTGCAAGAGGATTTGGATCACAATACTAAGTAGGCACATAAGTAAAGTATGGTTGTAACTGTTGGAAAAATATCAAGTGCTACATTTAAGTCACGGAAATTTGTGTGTAAGTTATTATTTACAGGATTCAGTCATTAGTCAGGCAGAAAATGTTATTGATCTGGCTGTCTTAATAAATCAGGACTTCAAGTTTAGTCAACTGGGCAGAATAGCTAGTAACAAAGCCACAAGGATGCTTGGGTTAATCAATAGATCTATTTCAAACAAATAAGAAGGATCATCTGCCTTTATATAAAAGTTTGGTAAGACCCAATTCAAAGTACGTTGTTCAGCTTTGGTCTCTTCATCTAAGAAGGATATCAATTTATCGGAAAAGATTCTAAGGAAGGCTACAAGGTTAGTAAATGGGCTAATTTAGATTATGATTCCAGACTTAGAATGTTTAACATGTAGTCTTGAGCAAAGACATGATTCAGTTATTTAAATTTATAAAAATGAATAATGTTAATGACTTAAATTTTTGTAGGAAAGCGGGAAGAAGGGTCATTGTTCTAAGCTATTTAAATCTCAGGCTAACCTGGACATTAGGAAAAATTAATTTTTTAGTAGGGTTTTGGGCACCTGGAATAGCTTACCGGAAGAGGTTGTAATGAGTAAAAGACTTGATAGCTTTAAGAATGCTATTGATCTTCACTGGGGACTATAAATTGACTAGAATCAGCCTAGCTTGGCCCACACCTGTTGCCACAGCCTGTTGCTAGTTGTCACATTTGTATCTTTATTTTGTCCAATATGCAACATAAAATAGGGAATGACCATTAAGGTAACTTTTCAAAGCCCCACTTACAACTTCATTATTTTTATTGAATCTGATGACTTTCTCATAGCACACAGATATGAGCATGTGAACTGCCATTCACTTTCTATTGATGCACAGGGAATGTGGTTCCATCAATACACCATCCCAACCTGCTTCAGAGAAGTTACAATAGCATTAATAGTTTTCATCTCCTTCTTCTCTCACACTGAACCTTGAATAATGATCTAAATTTAAGAGCTAAATTCTCCTTTTTAGCCCTCTCAGACACTTTCTTTTTTTTTTTTTCAATTTAGAAGTTTAGGGGGAGATTTTTCTTTACATTTTTTCAACCAATTCATTCTTAAATGAGGATTGAGTTAAGGCAGCAGTAATTTCACCTCTTAAGTAGAATTGCATCATTTGTATATTTTTGGAGTAGCTAAGATGAACACAGAGCAAATAAGTTGCAAATTAGAGAATGCCACTACTTGTTTACATCCTGTGACTATTTTGATATCTTACACCTTGAAATCACTTGATTTCCACTAAAAGATTCTAAAGAAGCATTTGAGGTAACTTTGGCAAATTGGAAGATAGAAAGCTTTCTCATCTTACCGCTCCTCGTCATATCCCTGTTTCGCAAACCTCACAGAATTTAGTGCGGGAATGAACTCAGGAGAAGTCAATGCTATGCCTGCTACCTACACGTGAAATTACAGTTGCTGTCAGATTGCAACTATATTATTTTCATCGGTAGCACTTTAACAATAAATTACAGCCCTTCCCCATTTCACCCACCTCTTTCGTTTTGTCCCGTTTTCCCCTACAAAAATATATGACCAAAAATAATTTAAACATCATTAACTACAACTCATCTATTACAAAGATACATTTTTCGGCCAGGAATCAAACTCATTCCCTTCCTATTAAAGGGACCGGAAAGTAATTTTTTTTTTCAAACAAATCAAGAAAAGTTATTATTTTAAATCAATGATATAATTATCCTCATTATCAAGAGCCTTTTTACATCTAGTGGTAAAGTTTAAATTCTATATAGCAAAAAATTAATTTTTGTAGAAAACAATACTTAGATACTAGCTAATTACTACTAATTATCTTAGATACTAGCCGAATTTTCAAGTTTTTGTGTTATAGAAAGTATTTTAGCTATTGAAAGAAAGGGAAATCCGATTGCTTCACCCATAATACTCACCTGACATTGCTCCATCTGATTTCACATCATTTCAATATATGAAAAAAAAATTGAAAATTTCGCTTACATTCAAGATATTTTGCTAGAAAAATATTTTTTTTTTTTTATTTATCCCAGATTTAAAATAAACTACTAGATGGCAAAAGACCCTTAATGACAAAGATAATTACATCGTTAATTTAAAATAAAAACGTTTTGCAATTGATTTATTTGAAAAAAAAAACATTACTTTCTAATCCCCGACCCCTCCTCTAATATTATAAGGGCAATGCTCTATCCAGCCACGACAATGCATCCTAATGTTTGGATGCAATTCATTCAAGTAATCCATAATAAAAAGCAAAAAAGAAGTTGTTTTGACAATAAAAAAAAAAACTTTTAGACTGTAGGACTATTTTTGGCTGATACAATAAGCTTTAAAATGAGGGGTAAATCATGGAACTTGACAAAAGAATAAGGAAGACCTCGCATAGGGACAGAAAAATGGGCTAAAGAAATAATATATAAGATATTGAATGACGCTGCTGATATAAATGTTAAGATAATTAAAAAATTTAACAGATTTTTTTGAAATATTCAGGATGATAAGCAATTTCTTTAGAAAATCAAAGAGCCAGGGAAGTTTTCTATTTTTTTAATTTAATTTTTATATGATACAAATATACAAATACAAATGTGACAACCAGCAACAGGCTCTGGGCCCAACTGGGCTGGTCCTAGTCAAATTATAGACCCCAATGAAGATCAATGGCCCTCTTAAAACTATCTACTCCCTTGCTCCTTACCGCCTCTTCTGGTAAACTATTCCAAGTTCCCACTACTCTGCTAAAATAGTAATTTTTCCGAATTTCCAGGTTAGCCTGAGATTTAAACAGCTTATAACAATGACCCCTTGTCCTGCTTTCCGTGCAAAAATTTAACCCTGTAACATCTTTCATTTTGATAAATTTAAACAACTGAATCATGTCCCCTCTGGTTCTCCTTTGCTCAAGACTATACATATTAAGCATTCTAAGTCTGGAATCATAGTCTAAATTAGAAAGTCCATTCACTAACCTTGTAGCCCTCCTTTGCACCCTTTCCAATAAATTAATATCTTTCTTAAGATAAGGAGACCAAAACTGAACAGCATACTCTAAATGAGGTCTTACCAAACTTCTATATAAAGGCAGAAGAACCTTCTTAGATTTGTTTGAAATAGATCTATTTATAAACCCAAGCATCCTATTGGCTTTGTTACTAGCTATGCTGCACTGTTGACTAAACTTGAAGTCTTGATAGAATGACACACATGAATATATATCGTCGGCACCACGCTAAAATAACGAATGTGGAAAATCGCATTTTTCAAGTTTGAATTTTACAAATAATTAAAATTAAAATGATACCTTCCAATGGCAGTTTTACACTTAAAGGTATCTATAAAAATTTAAAAATTGATAACAACCAAAGGCGTCAGATGGGAAAAAATTATATTCAGAGTTTTGGCTCTCCTGAAAAGTGCCAATTTTTACATTCCTAATTTTAGCATGGTGCCGACGATATCATCGGTGAAAAAATTTTTGCGATACAACAAGTAGTTTTTTTTTAAATATTTTTTTTAATTCACAGTGACATCATATGGCTGATGAACTTTTTGCTCTTCGACCCAGAGCACCAAGCTGGAGCAAGAAGTTTCACGAATTGGCTCGAGAGGAAACAGGTTTTCTGACTTTCACAATACAGGGTTACAGTAGTAGGTGAAAGTCGTCACGTAATGCTTTTTCTAAACATTTGAATATGGTTTTATGGTTGAAATTTTTTCCATTGGCCCATCGGCCTCAAAAATATCTAAATGCCGATGCAAGGCCGATGTTTTTTTAATTTTTTTTCCGTTTTCTTAAGAGGGAATTCTATTTTCTCTATTTTTTACTTCATAATTAAAAGTATGTTTAGCATGTGGCTTGAAATCGGGCAGCAAACGGGACCAACACAGTTCTGGGTTTTAGAATTTTCTAAATCGGGCAGATACCAGCATTTTCACAACACAGCAGACACTTCCCGAGTGATCGCTTTGATGCGAATTTTAAAAATTACACTGTTCGACAAAAAAAACCCTTGAAAATGCTTCTGGTATTTTGAAGGCTGATTCTTATGTAAAATGACCCCCTGAATCTGAATATGACCCCCGTTTTCCCCCACCACGTCCCAATTTTTTTTAAAACGCCCCCCTTTTTTTTTCATTTTTCCTTAGTTTCAGGGCTATTATATTTTTTTTGGAGGGGAAAGGAGCCTTATATTCACCAATAAATTTTTTTGAAGGTCAAGAGAGACTCAAAGTTTAAAATCATGAGCACCGAGAAAAAATCGGGGAACTTGGGGGGGGCGTGGCCCCCCAAAATATTTGAAAAATCACCAAAAACGATCTTTTTATTCTAGTTTCTTTAAAAAGACCTTTAAAACATTTTTTTCGGTGCAGAACCAGAGTATAGGATCCGCTCCTATGGCTCCTGGGTCAGAAAAAATTTTCACGCTGTAAAATTTAAAAAATAAAATAAAATAATGCTTTAAAAATCGCACTTTGCACTCGAGTTTTAAAGCAGGTCTTCAGCCAAAAAAAAAAACAAAATTGTGGCTGATTCTTATGTCAAATGACCCCCTATTTCCAAATATGACCTCAGTTCCCCCCCTCCACCCCCTCTTTCCAGAGAGTCCCCCCCCCCAATTCAGAGTCATTTTACTAATTCGGAGGGGAAAAGTACATTACGTAACCAGTTAACATAATTCTAAAAGGCAACAGAGGTTCAAAGTTCAAAATCATGTACATGTGTACCAAAAATATAAACTATGGCGGTGTACCCCCCCCCCCCCAAAAAAAAAAAAAAATTTCTTTTCTTGTTTTTCTAAGAGACGTTTTAAACCTTTTTTTTGGGGGGGGGGGGGAAATCAGAGTATTGAATTTTCTTTTCTTTTTTTTTGGGGGGGGGAGGGGGAGGTATACCGCCCTAGTTTTTATTTTTGGTACACATGTACATGATTTTGAACTTTGAACCTCTGTTGCCTTTTAGAATTATGTTAACGGGTTACGTAATGTACTTTTCCCCTCCGAATTAGTAAAATGACTCTGAATTGGGGGGGGGGGGGACCTCTGGAAAGAGGGGGTGGAGGGGGGAAACTGAGGTCATATTTGGAAATAGGGGGTCATTTGACATAAGAATCAGCCACAATTTTGTTTTTGTTTTTTTTTTTGGCTGAAGACCTGCTTTAAAACTCGAGTGCAAAGTGCGATTTTTAAAGCATTATTTTATTTTTTTTTAAAAATTTTACAGCGTGAAAATTTTTTCTGACCCAGGAGCCATAGGAGCGGATCCTATACTCTGGTTCTGCACCGAAAAAAATGTTTTAAAGGTCTTTTTAAAGAAACTAGAATAAAAAGATCGTTTTTGGTGATTTTTCAAATATTTTGGGGAGCCACGCCCCCCCAAGTTCCCCGATTTTTTCTCGGTGCTCATGATTTTAAACTTTGAGTCTCTCTTGACCTTCAAAAAAATTTATTGGTGAATATAAGGCTCCTTTCCCCTCCAAAAAAAAATAATAGCCCTGAAACTAAGGAAAAATGAAAAAAAAAGGGGGGCGTTTAAAAAAAAATTGGGACGTGATGGGGGAAAACGGGGGTCATATTCGGATTGAGGGGGTCATTTTACATAAGAATCAGCCTTCAAAATACCAGAAGCATTTTCAAGGTTTTTTTTTGTCGAACAGTGTTACAGTAAAACCTCCGAATAACGGAACCGAAAGTTTTGTCCGTTATTGGGAGGTGTTCGCTATTGGGGAATTTTATGCGATTTCAGATTTTACCTACCGTAAAATCCCGAAAATACCCCCCCCCCTTTTCAAAACCAAATCGATACATTTCGGGGGGGGGGGGGTTATAATCGAGATTTTTTTTAAAAAAAATCACAAAACGATCGTATAAGAAAGATTTTGAGATGTCATAGAATAAAAACATGACACGACCTTTTCGTCGTTAAAAATTGAATGGTGGTGCCATCTTTTAGATAAAATAGGGTTTTTATCAAGACTTCAATAATTTGATTTGCAAAGCAGTTAAAAACCAATATTGAAAATGTGAAAATTTGCACTTTCCTAGTTTAGGAAACTTGCGTACCTAGTTTTCACTAGGTACGCAAGCATTTGCGATTCAGTTGGAATTCAATGGAAGTTTTGTGCAAGGATGATCCGTTGCGTTCATGCCAACGCAAGATTTCTAATTTCTTCTCGACGGCAAAACTCCTACGAGATATATTGGAACACGTGCTGAGTAAGAGAGCGAAAGATCAACCACAGCTGCTAGAGCGATAAGAGCGAATAGAGCTATCACGTGACGCGAACGAAATGCTGCGGCGCTGACCTTGAGGATAAGACCGGTTTGGATGAATGGAGAAACTAGGTCACGTCTACTGGCGCGCGTTTAATGGGGAGCGTTCCCGAAAATGAAATCTGCGAAATAAGGGGGGGGGGGTATATTCGGGATTTTAAAAAAAAAACCCTTTCGACGAAAAAGGGGGGGGGGTATATTCGATGGGGGGGTTACTTTCGGGATTTTACGGTATTAGTTTAATGCAGAATTATAACATTGAATGTGTACCATTGCCATCTTGCACTACCATACTGATAATTTGTGTATTATTTACTATATCTCGCTTGAACTCATATCATTTTACCTTTGCACTTTTAAATGCTAGCGTGCCTTTTCATTGCAATTATTTAATCCCCCCCCCCACCCTAATCTCTTTTACTGTATCTTTATATTAGAAGCATAGTTCGCCTGCCTACGCATTTTTCTCCACTGTTGTATGAGATATTTTCATTAAAAAATTACAACTGTAAATATGTTGACGGCATCTATAACTTACTATCATATACTCATTACTCAAGTCTATTTTATTTAAACTGTATAAGGCGTAGGATACGATGGATACAATTTTGGAGCAGCTAAAATTTTGTTCTGGAGGAAAAATTATCATTTTGGAGCATACTGGAGGGGGAAAAAACACCGTCTTGGAGCAGGCTGAAGCAAGGAAAATTACAATTTTAGAGCGACTGAAGCAAAAAAAACAAAAAGAATGCCATTTTGATGCAAGATTCAGCAAAATAAAAAATCAAATTAGGAGCAAAGTAGCAAAAAAAAGGGGGGGGGGGCAAGCTGACTCTTTTCTTTTTCATCGTTATTTATTTTTCAATAAAATAATTTATGTAACTGTCACAGCTTTTAACGAACATGCAAACATTTCTGTTCATACATTTTAAATTAGTATAGCGAAATTCAAGCTGTGATTTAGTATTGTGATTTTGTGATTTCTCTGTTGCCTTTTTTTTCCGTTAAAAAGGAAAAAAAAACGAAAAAAGCATTAAAGTGGTTTAATGCATCATAAAATTATCACCAGGTCCAAAAAAAAAGTCAAACAGAAATAAAAAAATTTAAAAAAATCGAAAAATTAAAATTTGGAAAGTAGGATTTTGAGATGGGGAATTTGTGTGTTTGTCCCCCCCCCCCCCCCGACTCAATAACTTTTTTGAATGAACATTCCGATTTGAACAAACTTTTTTTTTTTTTTTTGAAAGAACTCGGCGAGTAAAGCACATTCCCAAATTTGATTTTGGATTTGAACAATTTTTGGTGAAACTTTGAACCGTTAAACAACATGTCCCGGGATACTAATTTTTTAGTGAACAGTCAGATTTGAAAAAACTTTTTTTTGTTCCAAAGATTTTATCAAGGATACTTCATTCCCGTATTTAAATTTCCTATTTGAACCATTTTTTGTTCAACATTGAACCATTCAAACAACCTTTCCCCACCTAATAACTTTTAAGCAAACTGTCTGAATTGAATAAACTTTTTTTTGTTCAAAAGATCTCGGTTAGGACACCTCATTCTTATATTTCGCTTTTTGATTTGAACCTTTTTTGTTCAATATTGAACCGTTCAGAAAAAGACTTAACATTGTGCCTACGGGGAAATTTAAGTTTAATGTATTAAAGGCGGATTTCCTTCAAACTAACTTTGTTATAAAATGGTTTTGATAAATAATGTATGTAAAGAATTTTTCTGAATAATCTGCAGTGAGGACTCTGCTTCCGACTAGTTGACTCCAACTCCGCAAACATAGCAGAAATGCAGGCTCAGAAAAAAATGACCCACTCCTACCATTATAATTTTAGAGCTTTCGACTTCAATTGACGGATATAATTTTTTAAAACCGACTCCGACACCGAATCTTCGACTCCAACTCCGCCCAAATGGTAGAAATACAGGCTTGGAAAAAAGACCGAGTCCTACAACTAGAACTTTTGTGCCTTTGATTCAGACTCTATCTGTCGACTGCGACTGATGACTCCGACTTTTTTCAAACCCAACTCTGAATCCTCGACTCAAACTCAGCAAACATTGCAGAAATACAGGCTGGGAAAAAATGACTGAATCCTGCTCTTAAAAGAAATAACAGTGTAGACGATTTTTTTCTTTGTTTATTCAATTTTTTTATTATATATATATATATATATATATATATACACACTGCTCGACATTGAAAATGCAACACCAAGAAGGAGTGGTCAGAAATTGATGAAATTTGGTAAGAAGACAGAGACATCATGGAACAATAAGTGATATTTATTTCAAAATAAATAAGCAAAATTTACAGCGAGGACGGCGTTGGCTCAGTAAGAAGTAGGACCACCGCAGACAGCGATGCACGAAGAAACACGTCTAGGCATGGAGTCAATAAGCCTGCGGATGGTGTCCTGAGGGATGGCACTCCATTCCCTTTCAACCATTTGCCACAGTTCGTCCTCTGAACGAGGCAGTGACAGGTTCTGCAAACGGTGTCCAATCACGTCCCACACATGTTCGATTGGTGACAAGTCAGGAGAGTATAGTGGCCAGGAAAGCATCTGTACACCTCGTAGAGCATGTTGGCTGATTCGAGCACTGTGAGGCCGGGCGTTATCCTGTTGAAAAATTGCATTTGGCAGACCCTGAAGGTAGGGGATTGCCACCGGCCGCAGTACATTATCTACATATCGTTGGGCCGTCATAGTGCCCCGAATACGAACTAGAGGTAATACGGAATTGTATGCAATAGCACCCCAAACCATTATGCCACGTTGTCGCGCTGTGGGGCGTTCCACAGTTACTGCCGGATTCGATATTTCTCCACATCGACGCCATACACGTATGCGATGACTATCGCTGGACAAACAGAAGCGGGATTCATCTGAGAACACTACGGTTTGCCATTCTGCCATCCACGTCGCTCTGGTCCGGCACCATTCCAAACATTGGAGTCTGTGCTGTGAGGTCAATGGCAGTCTTCTTAGCGGGCTCTGTGATTGCAGGCCACGTGCAACCAGTCGACGGGAAATGGTTCTAGTCGACACAGGAACATCCAGGGTACCTTGCTGTGCTGCAGAATCGACGTACAAGTGACTTGCGGGTCCGCCACAGCTTGTCAGTGAATCCGTCGATCCAAGCGGTCTGACGTCACTCTGGCTGCACCTGCACCCCTCAATGTGGCTACATTTCCTCTTTCCAACCATCTCTGACACAGCCGATGCACAGTGCTTGCATCCATGTGGGTATCAGCTACAATTTTATGTATGGACCAACCTCCTCTTCTCAGTCCGATCACCATACCCCTTGTAAAGTCGTCTATATGCTGGAAGTGTCTTCGTTGAGGACAGCGTGGCATTTCCTCCTATCACACGTATCCTTTGAAACAAAAACCAAATTTCTCCGATAATTAGTCTGGCAGAAAAACCAACATGAACATAGCCCACTTTTCAACTTCATTCTCTTATATCTTACTTCACGTGCGTCGGAGAGCTGCGCATTTCATATCCATTTGCATAACTCAGTGACGTGCGTCTACGGTAAAATTTGCATGAATTTCTGACCACTCCTTCTTGGTGTTGCATTTTCAATATCGAGCAGTGTATATATATATATATATACATTTTGGCAGACGATTTTTTGTCTAACAAAAATTACTCATTTAAGAGAACATTTTATTATTTATTTAATCAATTATTTGTTTTTAATTATTGGCAACGGATTAAAAATGAAATTCGAGACATTTTTTTAGGAACAAGTTTTTTTTTTTTTGGTTTGATAACATGTGTTTTGATTTACTTCCTATTTTTCATTCTTTTTTTCAAAACAATTAATTAATTTTTCTACGGAAGAACCATAAAAGCTGCATTGTTTAAAAGGTGCAACAATTTTATTTATTTATTTTTTTAATTTACTTTTTAAGTGCCTGTTTCATCAGATGAAATCCGCATATTTGGTTTTTAGAAATCAGCTTTATGAGCTAAAAAGGTACGTTTGACATAATTTGCCGTTTCAGATAATTAAAAGAATATTGATCAGATGCTAGAATACCGATGTCTATGTACGGAAAAGTAGGCTCGTTGAGTTCTTGACAGAACTTCTTGTTTTGTTTAACTTTATTTAAAAATAACTTAAAGAACTTTTCCACTCACACAGTGTAATTTGTTAACTGGTTCACTGTTTATTTAAAAAACAACACAATGGGAAGTTCTTTTATAAAGTTTGGTGTATCTAAATCCACATATTATTGCTGAAGTCTTTTTTTATGTTTATTTTTAAAAATAAAGAAGTTGCCTATTACTAAACACAGTGTCCGTTTCAAATTTTTGTCTCAAACGTTTTCGTACATGTACGTGGAACTTAATTCCATGAATAAAAGAGTACATTGCGAACTGATTTGGAATTGCTTTACAGAGATTCATGTTACAATTATCGACAATTTTAATAGGAATTTTGCCAAATACCGCCCAGCCGATATCAACATCATATTTTTTTCTCCATCTTTGTTGTATCTTTCTTTGTTAGTTATAAAACACTTTGCGATTATATCACTCAGTTGTTATCAATTTATGATATTAGTCTGCATTGAAATTAAAATTGATTAGTCAAAAAAAGAAAAAGAAAGTAAAAAACTCATTTGGAACATCGGATTGTAGCGAAGAAAGTATCTGCATGACTACACCCAGTACAAATGGTACCAATGAGTTCTCAACTTACTGCTTCTCTCTCTCTTTCATATAATTTTTGTCGAGTGGTGGTAAAATATAAATTTAGGCCCAAAATCTGAATGACTGAAAAAGAAGTAGAATGATTTGAGCATATGATCCATCAAATCTCTTATAAAACATTTATTTTTCCAATTATTTGATTTTTTTTTTACCATCGGCCATCAGCATGGGAAAAAATCGGCCATCGGCCAACTTTGAACAACAATCGGCATCGGCCCATTGGCCAAAAAATGCTATCGGTCGAGCCTTAAAAAATAGTTTAAATCAATCATTGTTGAAACCAGTGGCAGGTTAATGGATTGCCCTTTGACAAATCATATTTCCATAGTCAATTAATAGACTTAAAATAATTGATATATTGAAGGGAAAAAAAAAACTCATTCAAAAACTTGACAATAAAAAGGTAGTAAAAATGCAATAGTTTTTGAGGTGAAAGGCTGGAATTAGAGTCATTCAATGTCACTGGTTTTGTTTCTCAAAGCGTGCGTTTTATTTGAGCATGGGGTGTTTTAAAAATTCCTTAAAAAGCAATCATTGTGTTTTAAAATTCGGTAATGGTGATTTTTTGTGTTTTGTAAGTCGAACATTATTTAGTTGTCAAATTAGGAATATTTATTGAAGGTTGAAACTTCCCTATTGACGGTACATTTCTCTCAAACAAAAAGACCTAAATAAGATGAAACTGAAAATCAGAAACAAAACATTCTAAGCGTCTGAACAGCATTAAATGGGTTTAAATATTTTGGTTTTAGTGAAAAACTTCTAGAAACACTTGAAATTTTCCGGAACGTGAAAACTATTTAAGATTTGAGCACCACTTTTTTATATGGGGAAGAGGTTAAAATTTTGTCAGTATGTTAGCATAGATAGATAGAAAAAAAGAGCAAAAAAAAAAAAAAAAAACTTAGGTTTATGAACCGCCCTAATTCTCATACTTCATTTAAAAATTAGAATTTTCCACAGAAAATATGTTTTTTTTTTTCTTTTATAGTTTAATGTTTTTAAAAACAACATGTTTAAACCATAAGCACTCTCAGAAATGTGATACAAATGAAACAATCAAATTCCTTGCTTGTCATCTCTATTGATTCAAAATTGGATGAAGATTTCTTGTGGGTTGAGTTCCTTAGGATTTTTTCTAGCTACAAACTGTTATTACTTCTGCTTAAATTTATTTACAAGCTTCAAACAAATTTCCTATTATTGAGAAAAATCGGGGCTTTTATACTGGAAGGGTTACGACACATAAAGTTACATGGATGGTTTTATCCCATATTATGGCACTTATGTGAAAATTTTGCTTTAAGAACCCAAAACCAATAATGAAATAATATAATATTGTTCCATATAATTTATGTAAATAAAGTTAAGCCTATTTCAAATAAACATGAATTATAAATTGCACAGAACTTTCAGTTCTTTCAAAGAACTAAAATATCCTAAGGAACAAAGATCTTTATATTTTTAACTGCAAAGACTAAATGAATCACTCATAACTGAAACAAAAAAAAAAGAATTTTTGCCAAGTAAAACTTACATCCCATAAAATTGAGGGAAAATCTCCAACTTTTCCAGATGTGAAAATAAGTCAACATCACGACGCTTCAGAAGAAAATCATGAATCTTTTTCATTCTGAAATCCAAAGTGTTACCAAAACCGCTTGAAAGTACTTCTTTAACAGACATTGTACTTATTCCCTCCTCAAGATAAATCTAAATAAACAGAGAAAATATGAGTTTTGAAGTCAAACTGGAAAATAAAATCAAACTAAAACCAAAAAAGTAAAATAACTTCAAACTTCTTAATGTACATACAACATTCAAAAAAGAGTTAACACCATGGGTGGATTTATGGGGGGGCATTGCCCCCCCCCCATCCCCCCCCCTTTTTGGGGGGAAAATCTTGATCACATTTGCTTTTTTTATTATTATTATTATTTTAAGAATGATAAACATGGACGAAAATTTGAAACATATTTTTCCCTTTTTGAAAAAATGATATATA
Source organism: Uloborus plumipes (assembly GCA_038373865.1). NCBI lineage: Eukaryota > Metazoa > Arthropoda > Arachnida > Araneae > Uloboridae > Uloborus > Uloborus plumipes. The sequence continues at coordinate 12,651 of JAXGGA010013328.1, read as the reverse complement.
CAGTAACCCCTCGTTATATCGCGCTTTTCGGGAGACAAGAAAAAAGCGCAATATATCCGAAAGCGCGATATAACCGAGGTCATTAAAAATAGTTTTCTATCCAGCATGCAAGTAAATTATACGTACACATACAGAAAAATTCATTCATTCGCCTTGAAATCTTGAGTTTTATCTGGAAGCATTTTCCAGTAGAGAGCAGCTTCATCAGCATTATAGATTTAATCATCTACCAAGTTTAGCCCAGCAATTTTTCGATTCAATTCATCAGGAAAACATGCTGCTGCTGTATCATCGGCCAATCGTTTTTCCCCGCAAATTTGTGATTGGCCTATGCCGTGTGTTTTTTGCCACAAAATAAATGAAAAAGAGACCTTTTCTGAGCACCTTACATATTTTCTCAAAAATGGTTTCGAACTAAAAGTTTTTTATTTTTTTTGCGAGACAAAAGAAAAGAGCGATATATCCGAATGAGCGATATAACGAGGTGCGATATAACGAGGGGCTACTGTACTATCGATTCCCTGTTTGTGTGTGTGTCCGCAATTTACTGCAAGAACAAATTTGTCAACTCACAATAACTCAAACTTCGATTACTCAAATTTTTCGATATTTCAAAATGAATTTTAATGATTTTTTTCTCTTTAACGCACAGTATTTTTTCCTTATTCTCAATAACTCTAATTTTTTCTCAAACATGTACCTATATGTACCAAGAATAATATCATGTCTAGCACTGTATTCCGCATCACTCATTTCAAATGAACAACATTTTCTCATAATTCGATGTATTTTTATTTTGCTTACTTAGTGCCTTCAAACAATATTTTTTTAATTCATGATAATATAAATCCGTACATGAGTAATAATTACATTGGCGTATAATTATTATTCCAGATCCCAAATAAAAACGGAATAAAGAAAACAAGTTTATATTACTGAACTTTTTTAAACCCGGAAAAACAAAATAAAACCTGGCACAGTTCACCGAATAGTTGAGAAAGTGGTTGTAATTTTTTATAACTATATATACTCCGTGCTTTGATTTTTTTTTTTTTTTTTTTTGTGTGGCATGAATTCATTATTTAACTGCTGAAATGGTCAGGTCTGGAGACATTCGATCCTTTTTTAATAAAGATCAAAACAACTGCACTGGTGCTGCTGGTGCATCTACAAGTTCATCATCAAAAAATAATGTAAATCACGTAAATGACGAAACATTAATTATATAGTACCATAGATCCAGCTGGTGCATCTACAAGTTTATCATCAAAAAATAATGTAAATCACGTGAATGACGAAACACTAATTAGTACCAGAGATCCATGCTTGACTGCAGGAAAAAGCTCTGTTTGTGATCTGGGAAATTTAGAAACAGGTCCATGGCCCAGCCAGTCCACAATTGATTTCTTACCCTTCCAAAAATATCGCAGGTTCAAATCGCACATTTAGTTCTTGCTATTACGATAAATTTGATTGGCTACGTCAGCACAGTATAACGTGAGTATACTGTGCTGTATAATGTCAGCACAGACAGTGTATTCTGTTTTGCTTGTCGTATGTTTTGTTCCAACTCAATTGGGTTAAATAATTGGAAGAATAATGGGGATAACAGCCTTATGATGGAGCAAGTGTCATGTCAGGTGTTAATAATGGACTGCAAATAATAGTTCGGAGCCAGCATCCTTACGCAATGTATGTGAACTACTGTCTGGCACACAAATTAAATCTTGTAATCGTTAATGCATGAAAAGTAACGATAAAAATTGCTCCTTTTTAATGTTTTACCATCATTGTATGTTTATTTTTCTTCTCCTGATACTTGCTCAAAAATGAGGGAACTTCAAAAGGAAATGAAGATTAAGAAAACTGGGTCACATGAAATACACAGCCTAAGTGATACCAGATGGGGAAGCAGGACAACAGCCGTTTTGTCTGTTCAGAGAAATTTTAAAGTCCTTTTGGCTGTTTTAAGTACTACAGCTGATGTCCTAAAACCTAAAGCATCCCAAATCACCTCAAGTTAAAGGACTGTTGTCGGCAATATCGTCGATTTCTATTCAGCTTTGGAGCTGTATAAGCGCTTCTCAAAGCGGAAATGGCAATTTTATGAAATGTTTTTCTCAATTCGGGTAGGAGTATAAAGGATATGCGATTAAAAATGTTAGTGGAGGAATTGAAGAAAGAAGTGCTGTCGAATGACGCTGACCTCTATCCTAATGCAAAAAAGCTATTAAAGATATCCTTGACTTAACCATGCAATAGCGCAAAGTTATAAGAACTTTTTAATTTTTGTGTGTCATGATTTTATAAAGTAAAATGCTCAAATTTAAAAAAATCTTGAAAATTATCAAGGTAAAACTACTTTTAGTAACGAAACCAAAAAAACCTCACCCATCGTAGATGTCCATGTATTGATTCTTTATTAGTACACATTAATTAGTACATAAACTTGCGACGCTATAGTCAAACGGCCTTGGGGTTGCAGTAGTAGCAGATAGTAAAAAAAAAAACTTGCCCCCCCCCCCCCCGTCCTAAATCCGCCTATGGTTAACACAAAAAAACATGTACATTAATAATACAATAAAAGTTTTTATCCATTATCAAACCGATAAAAATATTTAAACCATTCAAAAAAATCAGAAATTGCCTTGCACTAACGGTTTATCCTTGTTTTTTGTTATAAAAAATCTTTTTGTCGGGGAAAATTTGAAATGCCACTGTGAAGGTGGTTTGATAAATACATTGCTGGCCTGCTTCCAATCGTGGTCGGTGTAGTCTCTTCCAGGCTCAAACACTGCTCCAATTTCAGCTAAAATGCTTTCATGAGCTGCAGGATCAATGAGAGTCTCTATTCTCTTCAACCTCTTTTCAATTTGAGCAAAAACCCTATCTGGAAGGATGAATGAATGTCCAGGAATGAGAAATATTACCTCTATCTTCTTCAGGTTCTTAGGGGCATGCGGTGTTAACCAATATTGAAGCATAAACATCATCGTTGTATTTTTGTTATGGCCCCCACAGTCATATGCCACACATCTGAAAACCGTAATCCTGTCAAAATCTGTATTACATAGCCTGTGGAATAACGCTGAAACAATTTCATTTGAACCTTTGGGGTATTCATGCTCTCCCCAAGTGTATATGAACATGTTATTCTGTGCCAAAGGATCTTTTGATGAGCCCTGTACAATGGTAAAATTCTACAGGTACATCCCATGTAGCACAAACGGTTGGGGAATGGTTGGCCAACCGTTTCCCACGGAAGTGATGGTTGGGGAATGGTTGGTTGCCGACCAACAGTAAGCGAACGATGGCCCAACCGTTTCTGCAAACTGTTGGGCCAACCACGAAAATTGATGGCCCATCCAAATTTGAAATCAGTTGGCCCTACTAAAAATAATTCAGTTGGGCCTACGTTGGGAAACCGGCAAAACTTTGCTGAAAGTATTTTCTAATTTTTCCAGATTGTAAATAAATTTAAATTAAAAGTTTTCTACAATGCTTCATTGCATTTTTCATGCTTTACTGCAAAGTTTTAGAAAATATATTTTTTTACAGTAAAATAATAATAATTACACATTTTCCGGACGATTTTTACATTTCTTTTCTTTAATCAGCAGATTTACCCCAATATATTTTTTGCTTGCTGGAAAATATTTTTAGTTTTCCCATTTTTAAGTAACATGTTTCGCCGATTTCGTGAAAACCTTCAAAATAGATTCAATAAAAAGATCAGTTATTAATCATTTGATAAAGATAATTTGTTCTAACTATGAAAGTTTATTTTCGTTGTAAGATGAAAAATACTAAACTCCAAGTATTATATTATAAATCTCAACAAAGAGTATTTAAAACTGTTTGTAGTATGTAAGTTAAAAATAAATAACGCTATCTTTGCATTTTTAAATGTTACTTGAAATATTATGATTATTCATCGAAGAAAGATTCGCGATGACACTTTGTGCAGACGTCAATTTCTGTGTCAAAAAAAGCAGAAATAATCTACTTTCTTCCTCAGAATTATAATTTTCGACATATAGTTAAAAAATCGTCAATGTTCCATTTTTTATTCTTCATTCTAATTTAAAATGGCTTATCGAAAAATGCAAGATGAAAAACATCAATTCTACGGAAATCGTAAACGTACAAAAGGCTTACAGACGCTTCCGTTGCTGTGGAATCGTGGTGTGATCATATGGCGCGGAGCTCGTAAGCGAACGGTCCGGGGTTCAAACCCCGAGCGAGAGCAAAGCATCAGTCCTGTTGAGAGCGGTTTGGGATTGAAACAACGAATTTGGGACGAAAAAAAAAATATTTTTCGACGGTTGGGAAGACCGTCGGCACTCTGTGGTTGGGCCATCGTCGGGCTTCTACTGTTGGGGAATGGTCGCCAAAGCGGCCATTTCGTATCGTTGGCCGACCGTGCAGTAAAACCGTTGGCCAACCATTCCCCAACGGTTTGTGCTACTTGGGATCTGTCTACTGTTGTAAACAGTTTGATCTGGTATTTATAGCAAATACAAAGTTATTTTTGCAAACGAAATTCAGGGTAAGTAAGCCCTCTCTCTTTTCCTTGAGGAGAGAAAAAAAGGATGAGGCCCGCTACTGTTGATTTTTGATTTAAAAAAATTTTTTACAAAAAATTTATTTTTTCCTGTGCATTTTTTGTAAAAAATTTTTTTACATTTTGCCTCAAAGGACTCAACTGTTCTGTTAAGACAAAGAATAGAGTATGACATTGGCGAAAAAAAAATTTCAATATGTTGTTGGCAGAGAAAGTTATTACCGTTTGAATATCGGTAAAATGTGACATTTTTCATATTTCGGCCTTACGTGACTAAAAGCACGTTGAACTTTCCTCGGTTATTTATACATTATTTTAAAGTGCTTACACTGGTTTTTCAAACGACACTACTTTTGCCGTGCCAACTGAAATGTACAAGCTGTTTTTGGACCTCAAAAACGCTAAAAAACCTCAAAAATGCCTTGTTTTGAGGGCCTTCACTGACCTTACGGCAACAACTTACCACAAATTTAACATTCATTTTATAAAGTTTCAACCTTCTATATTCCATATACAAAAAGAAAATTGGAATTAAACAATTCCTGGTAAGAGTTTTGGCTCACGGCATTTTCCATGTCTTGAAAATCCGCTTAATTTTTGATGCCGCACCTTCATCTTTAGGGGTCCATAAAAACTAAACAACTCAACTTTAGAGCAAAACATTCTGGATTTGGTCTTTCAATAAGATAATAAACATTTGGTAATTTTTGGGAGAAAATCTGAGAGGTCATGAATCACAGGCGTGACACTCTCTCAGATTCTTGCTCTTAATGAAAACATAAAACAGTATAGTAATTTTAAAGTAACAATAAAAGCATTTCAATTCAATTTTTAAATTCTATCTGCAATATTCTAACACCTCTTACCATAGTAGAATCATTTTCATTTTTTCCCATCCTTGTGTACCATGTTTCCACTACTTCCATCAGTTGGCTGAATAAGAAGCTAATCAGATTTTAAAGAGAAAAAAAAGATAAATCAAGAAATAGCAAAATAAAGGAATTAAAAATTAATTTAGATAATTAAATGAAAAATTATGTTGCTTAGAGCAAAATGGGACTATTATTCTAAATAAAACATTTTAAAATAGAACTAGAATTACAATATTTATTGAGCATATTCTTCAGTGAAAATGTTGCTTAATTGGAAACCAGTTAACTGGTCTAACATTTTTAACCACATGTTGTTAGAGTAGTGTAAAATAAAATCAGAGTATGGTTATTGGTAAACTAGATATGGTTCAGGACTTTCTTTTTTTCTACACATGATTTGGATTTGTATGATCTTATGTTTGACAATTCTGAACGCTATTGCCGATGACATTTGGAATGACTTCATTTTGGATAACAAGGTAAGCAATGTTATACAGAACTTTTCATGAGTCTAGTGCAGCTTAACAATTGCAGTCTATGATTTCTGGTAAAACAGATTAAACCCAAGCTTTTAGTTTTGCTTTCCTTCTACCATTACTTTAGTTCTAGTTTCACAATAATTCTTGTCATGGTTTAATTTTTGTTGCCCATGTTCCCTCTTGTACTTTTTTACAGTTAAAAAAAGCATTCAGTGGGCTTAGCCTTAAGTGAAACAGCCTAGTATATTAAAGGCATTATTTCATAATATATCTTTGGGTAATAATGAATTATTCAAACTTTTTTAAGCTTGGTTTGGTGAAACGCCATTGGATGAAACTTCCACTGTAGAAGAGTACCAGTGTCCAGTAGCATAGCTAAGATTTCATAAGAACAGGACTCTCCACTTGGCAAAAGTAAGAAAATTCAAAAAAGAAACATTTTTAAAACTGATGCATACACTGAAATTGCTCTCTCAAAGATACTGCGCTCATACAGCCAGCACAATCCCCCCCCCCCACACCCACCCACTTCTTCGGCACTTCCCCATTATATCTAGCTACCTGTATTTGCTTGTGTTCCTGAACTTGACCTGAGTCGATCTTCTTATTCATCTTTCACTTTGCCTTTTCTTTCCCTCTGTATGCTGTCCCTTTAATTTTTGCACACCAACATGTATGTGTGTGTATATATATATATATATATATATATATACAGTCAATTCGCGATAACTCGAAGTCCGATAACTCGAATTTCTTATTAGGTCCTGATCCGTTTGTCATCAATTCTATGTTAATTTTTCTCCGTATCTCGAAGTTTACTTCCCTTAACTCGAAGTTTTTTCGGAGGTGATTAAACATTTGATAGTTAAAAAGTAGAAAAAACTGTCAAGTGAGAGCATGAAATTTTATTTATTCTTCTCTTGGGGAATTATTCAAGGTTCAATCTTCAATGAATCGTGACAGTGGCATAGTGATTATTATATTTGAAACAAATGACTTTTAAAGCAGTTGATAAAGAAAATTTCTTTAATTTGAATTTAAGAAATGTGACTAAAACACTGAGGTTCGCAACAAAGAGTATATACAAACCATGGAAGAAAATGAATCTATTGCCAAGGGAGAGCGATATGTGAAAAAGCTGTAATATTTACAGTTTTTAAATTACAAAACTGCTCAATGCAGCTTAAAATGACGGATTGTTCCACAAGAATAAAATATGTATAAAAAGGAAGATTTCTTTTTCTATTTTTTTCTTATCATTTTAATTCAAATAGTGTACCTTTTAATTAATTAACCTAGTTAGTTATCTATACATTAATTGAATATCCCAAGTTTTAATTATTAAAATGTTGGAAATCGAAACTAATTTTAAGTCGAACTTCCGATAAGTCAAAGTTTTCTTTCGGTCCCTTCAAATTCGAGTTATCGAGAATTGACTGTATATATATATATATCATGGACATGGCGTCTGGGTAGGCAGTGCCTACCCACGAAGAAAACAGATCAACTTCACCACTTCATTCAATGACATTTAACGCATTGATTGAAAAAATATATTTAGGTATTACACAGCAAGAATGGCCAAAAAGAAAAATAAATGGAATTTTTCCATTTTTGTACAACGAGCAACAAAAAAAAGCGAACAAATTAACAACTTTCATTTCTTGTTTTGATATCCATAGAAAAATAAAGTGAACAAAATGAAACAAGACCCCACTTTCAATTTTTATGAAAGTCACATATTTTCACACAGGGCCGTATTTAAGGGAAAGGTTTTTAGGGTTCAAACCTCCTCCAAAAATTTTCAAAACTATTCAAATTATTTACTAATTAATCATTATCACTTTTGTACTGAAAAAAAAGATTCTTACTTTTAATTATTTTTTTTAAAATTTCATTTGAAAAATAAGATAAAAACAGGACAAAAAAACAAACCACAGTGCTTTATATGCATTATTGATTTTTATTATTGTTATTCGAATTATCATCTCTTACAAAACAATAGTGTTTTCCTTCAAATTTTAAACACCCGATTTTAACGAATATAATCAAAATTCTTTAAAAGTGAAAATGCTGAACTGTATATTTGCCCTATTTTATTGATGTCAAAAAGTATATGAATCTAAGATATGTATTACTTTGAATTTACATACACGCATCTATTCTTTTGAGTTACTAAAAATACATCGAATTTTTAAGAGGGGTGAAATTATGATGTGTATGTTCGACTTTTTCTCTTCATTTAATACATTCGTCATCTTTCACATTTGCTCACGTGAATACCCTTAAAGCCCTTTTCTATGATACGGTCTGCAACCTTATGAGAACAGCCCTCACGTCAATTGAAAGCTGGTGCAGTGAGGTGGGCCTCACTGTGAATCCTAGCAAGACGCACTTGGTTCTCTTCACTAGAAAACGGCTGAAGGATCTTTGCAAGATTGAGTTCTTTAACTCTACCCTTGACTATTCCAGTGAAGTCAAGTACTTGGGTGTGATTTTTGACAGTACTTTAACACTAGAACCGCGGAAGGGGTCAATTTGACCCAAAGCCAAGTTTAATTTACCACCACGAGAAAAGTATGAATCGAAGAAACAATTCCTTTTATGACTTTTAATGATTTGAGGGGAAGAGTGTTTTTCCAGATTTAAAAATTTTTGGCATTATTATTTTTTTAGTTATTAGCACTTATACCTAGAACCGCGGTGAGGGTCAATATGACCCTCGAGAAATATTGAAGCACTAATGACTAAAAACGTACATTTTCTGGTCAGCAACTGTAACATATTTCTTCCTCACATAAGAATTTCTGAAATAGAATACATAGGGAGTAGTTTAGCAGGAGAGGGGTTAGGGGGGGCAGTAGCCCCTCCCCTCCAAATTTAAAGAATTTATGTTTTTACATATAATTCGGTGTTGTTTTCAGATAAAATTTGTATTCAGCACGCACCCAATTCCCTCCCTTGAAAAATTAGAAATGGTGGGGTGAGGGGGGGGGGTCCGTAGCCAATTCCCTTGGACTGAAACATAAGCATTTTGATCGGTTGGTTTTGAGCATTATGATTGGTTTGAAACTCAGGCTACGTTTGAACACGATAAAAAAAATTACAAGGGAAATATTTTATTTTGTATGTAAGAAATACTTCCGTAATCAGACTGTCCAGGAAGCTATAAAATATTCAAAATAATTATCTATGAAGTATTTAGAAGGTCATGATAATGATGAAACTGTTTTACTTTTGAGAAGTTAAAAGTAAAGATTACTGGTGATGCTCTTGTAACCGCTGTTCTTTCTCATCGCAGAAATTATGAAAACATATTAAACTTTAAAAAAAATGATTCAATAAAAAATACACGTACGGATAGAAATTTTAAAATTAAATCAACAATAACATTTAAAGTGAGAAAATAGTAATTTGACAAAGAGGAGAGAGTTTTGAACTTCTTTCACATTGGAACAAAATATACGATTTTTGATGGAAGAGGGGGAGCAACACCCAATACTAAACGCTGTATTATCCACAACAGTCCTGTACGTGTTTTTATTCTTGTTATAAAGAAATTGATATTGAAGTACATAAGGAAATGCACGGAAGATGAAACATATGGGCTGCTAAATATCATTGAAGTAAAGCGAAAAGACGTAACGTAAGAGCACACGCACCGTAAATCACTGATCTGGAGTACTAATAAGTAACATTGGAAGAAATAAATATTTTCATATCAATTTTGACATACCTAAAATATTTCTTGCAAAAAACCTCCACTTCATAGTTTGGGCCAAAGGAATGCAGATCATATTTTTTCCAGAATGCATTGCTAAGAAACTAAGTTCATGGAATGATGAGCTTTTTACGCTTTGACATAAAATAGGAGCAGCTTTTACGTAATATTTTGCACCTTGATGGCAATCTATTATTTGGTTTTATGTAAAACTATAACTGAAAAATTTGTTAGTAGGCACCACTTCAAGACTTGATTGGAAAATCATGCGAAAATTTTGTTCTTTCTCATTAAAAATAAATAAACTAATAAATATAAGTAGCAAACTCTAGTGTGTGACGCAACAAATGGAAACGACAGACAACCGCAAATTAAATGCAAACAAGACAGATTCCAAAGTCAAATTGTAAAAATAAAACTGTAAACATCTGTTCAAAGTACCTAGTTCTTATTTGTGCAAAGTATACAAAGCATACTTTTACGTTTTATTCACAACTCATTCTGTAAACTGTCGATTATTTTTTAAACTATAACTAACTGAGAAAACTTATTATTAATGTTTTTAACTATAGCTTAACATATTGAACTAATTATTCTATTTTTCCCATTTAAAATAGCAAATGTATGTATATATTTTGTTGGATATATGTTTTTATACTCAAAGTAATAAAAATTTTTAAAATACGATATTGTAACAAAAAACCGTTAATAATTGTTGTTTAAAACAAAAAAAATAACTAGAATTCTAAGAAATATTAATTATTACTCTTTTAAAAAATATTTCCATTAGCTGAACTAAGCGTTTGCGCTTATTTCATTAAATTACTAGCTGGGGTCAAAATGACCCCTTCCGCGGTTCTAGGTATATCGAAATTCCCGCGGTTCTAGTGTTAAACTGGAATTCGCACCTCAAGCTTGTTACTGACAAGGCCAAAAGGATCTTTTGGTCCTGCAGGCGCGCCATAGGCAGTAATTGGGGGTTTTCACCAAAAATTGCCCACTGGGTCTACACCAGGGTTATTGTACCCACAATAACTTATGGGGCCATTGCCTGGTGGGGTAAGACCAGTAATGTAACTACTGAGAGCAGTCTTACCACCCTACAAAGGATGGCTACCATTGCAATTACTAGTGCAATGAGAACTACTCCCTCTCAAAGCCTAGAACTTCTTATAGGTTTACTTCCACTTCACAAACAAGTGGAACTGGAAGCGATTACCTGTTCATATCGCCTGAACCTCCTGGGTCTCTGGAAGACCCCTCGCCACTCGTCTCTTTATGATAAACTTTGTATAGAGGCCGTCAAGCATCCCTACTTTTTGATGCCAAGCGACTGGTTGTTAAAACATATTAGTTTCAATGCTAATTATAACATTGTGTTTCCTTCCAGAGAACAATGGAAGGATGTTCCGAAGCTTGTCGGTAATGCCAATGAAATTTGGTTCACTGACGGCTCTAAGACCTCTTCCGGTACTGGCTCTGGTGCTTTTTGCAGCAGCAGCAAAACAAAGCTTTACTTTTCGCTTGGGAAGCTTGCTACGGTTTACCAGGCTGAAGTTCTTGCTATCCTGGCATGTGTAACCAATTGCCTTGAACGCGACTTAACTGGTAAGGTTTTAAAAATCTTCTCTGATAGTCAAGCCACCTTAAAAGCCCTCAATAGCTACTGCTTTACTACCAAGTCAGTTTGGGAATGCCACAATGCACTGGTAAGGCTCGCCAGCAAGAATAAGGTTACACTCTACTGGGTCCCTGGCCACCGTAACATTGATGGAAACGAAGCTGCTGATCAGCTTGCCAAATTAGGCTCCAACATGCCTTTCGTAGGTCCTGAACCTGCTATTGGGTTGCCCTATAACAAAGTCAGGAATACTATAAGAAACCTGCTTATGAATGACTCATATGCCAGGTGGCTTCAGTCTGACTCACAGAGGCAAGCTAAAGCTCTCAACCAACGTCAACCCTGGCTGAGGTCCAGGGAGCTACTTAGTTTGAGCAGAAAAGAGATTAAGATGTCTATTGGACTTCTCACCGGACACTGTACTCTTAATAGACACCTAAACCTGTTGGGTATCACTGATGACCCAGCTTGTAGAGGCTGCCTTGAGGCAGATGAAAGTTCTGGTCATGTTCTGTGTGAATGTGATTTTTATTCTGCCTACAGGTTTGAACATTTGGGGTACCATTGTTTAGATCCCTATGAACTGTCTAGCATTCCTGTTAGACATCTGCTTAAGTTCATTTCAGCTATTGGGCTCTTGTAGGGTTCTAATGGGGATAGTACAATAGACCTATGGTCGCAGTGCTTGCGCTGCCTTGGGAGCGCCCCCTTTTCACTTCATTCATTCATGCAAGATATGTATTACTTTGAATTTACATACACGCATCTATTCTTTTGAGTTACTAAAAATACATCGAATTTTTAAGAGGGGTGAAATTATGATGTGTATGTTCGACTTTTTCTCTTCATTTAATACATTCGTCATCTTTCACATTTGCTCACGTGAATACCCTTAAAGCAGCAAATTCTCATTAAGAGGACCCATCAGAGAGATTCCCAGGTTTCGACTTCCTATGTTATCCTACGGGCCAAAAATTCTTCGTATTTTCACGATACCTTACTGGCAAATTAAGATTTTCTAATCTTTTTTTTTTTCGGACTTAATCTATTACGACAAATGCACGTTTTGATCTTTGCTGTGTTTCTTTAACATAATTTAATTTTTTTTTAAATGAACTTAAAAATTCAACGGAGGAAAAGTGAATTTTTAGACGAACCGTATGGAATATTCGAATTTTTTAAAAGATGAAATCATAGCGCTTGATCTTAGCTATCCAAAGAGTGAAAAATATTTTCGTTAGCTTTATTAGAACAATAGAAATCTGTACAAAACTGAGCCTATTCCACATCACAAGCTGAAAATTTCCACCCCCTTTATCGGAGGCACGTGCAGACTCCCCGCTGAGTGATGCATGGCTTCTTTTCGGGGTTGGGGGGAGGGGAGTCATTCGAAT
>JAXGGA010013327.1:0-35642 GCA_038373865.1 Uloborus plumipes | reverse complement strand
TAACTCAATTTTGTTAAAAAAAGTGCAAATACAACTTTTGTGCTTTAGGGGCCGCGTTGGCCTAGAGGCAGAGTACTCTCCTTGTAAACAAGTGGTCGCGGGTTCGAATCCCGCCTTGCCCATGGATGTTATTTCATCCTCCCTGTGCCGTAAATCTGTCCTGTGTTTATCAGGAGGCAAAGCGCATAGTACGCAGTCCTCATGTATATGTTGAAGCTGATGGCTTCTGAAAAAAAAAATCTTTGTGCAAAGCACGGCAGTGTACTTGATAATTCTAAAAGCTAACAACTGATATTTTATTTGTCCGCACTATTAATGCGTATTACACAACTGTTGTAGAAATAATTAGAAGACAGCCAGTATAACTATTAGAGTCCAATCTGAAAAAAGGGTGACGTCTGAGGTCCAAAAAAATAAAAAAAACTTGGTGTATTTCTTCTTGCATTCGTAAATCATTGGTTGTAATGTGTGCATTAATTTCGAAAGTATAATTTTAGAACTCAAGTCCACCATCAGTAATCACGCTGTAAAATAAAACTCTTGGTAATAAATATGGGTGGAACTGTTTAAAATAGAGGAATTGTGACTCACAGTTATCCTGAATGACTGTAGTATTTCATTAGTGAAAAACCATTAATCTTAGTTTAGTTTGGTTTAGTTTAGTGCAAATTGTTCTGTTTTTGGCATTAAAGAAACCTAATACCAAGAGGGGAGGGGAGAAAAGGTCCTCCCTTGTAAGTCCTATAAGTAGTCCATGATATGGTCTGAAGAGGGCTGCTCTAAGTCTTGCTCTTGATGCAGGGAACAAAAGTCTTTTCGTTTCCACAAAGGGAGAGTCTTTATGTACTGTATGCGGATGTGGTTTTGACTGTTTACGGAAACAGTGCAGACGATAAATGGACGGAAAAAATTAAATAAGAAAAACTTTTTACGAATGTAACGTAAGATAATCAGAGGAAACAAGAGATGTTTACTACATATTTTGATTTTTAAGGGTTAGACATTTTGTATTCAAAATAAATAAATCACAAATAACAAACGATTCAAGTGCAATATTTTAAAACATCAATTGCTCTTTTTCATTTATTTATTCATTTTTCATTTTCCACGATGCTGAATTTTTATTTAAAATACGAAGCTTGAAACTATGCTTGACTTTTTTTTTTTTGAGGCAAAATGCTTAATAGGCTCAATTAATACATTAATAATTGAGGATTAATACAAAAAAGTGTTCTATTTATTCTCGTAAATAGTTTATCATCATGTTTCAGCAAATTTAACTATCATTTTTTTGATCTCCTCAACTGGTTCTCCATTCGAGTGCTGTGAAGGATTATTTTCCGATTTCTCCGAATGCCTCTGGCAGCATTTCATTGTTCCACAATTCCACTGATAAGCCATACAGTTATAATTGTTTTTAGTTAACAGGGTTTTTGACACATAACTATAGTTTTCCAATAAAAGTGATATAGGAAAACTACAAAAAACTACTTTTGATTTTAGCTAAACAAAGTTGTGTTAAGTAAAAACACTGAAATAAAAAATAACAACGATTAATAATAACGTGCACTACTTTGGCGAGAGATTCTAGCTTATCTGGCTACTTAGAACAGAAAAATGTTTATAGAAAATATTCTAATAACTAAACTGGTGTTTCTATAAATCATGTTGACGGAATATCATAATATAACATACAGTGAACTCTCACTTATGCGCCGGCCCAAGGGACCAACAGAAAAAGGCGCATAAGTGAGAGAGACGCATAAGTGAACAAGTCTATTTAAAGGACTAAAACGCAACATAGGTTCTAATAAGAGAATGAATAAGAATGTTTCCATGGAAAAAGGACATATTACTACGATTTGGCAATAACTGTAACTTAACTGTAATGATAAAGGGAAAACAAAAACTGCAGCACACCTAATTACAAACTGTTCCCTTTAAAACGATCCATAATAGGTAATTGTCCCTCTCCGAACTCGAGTTCATGTGGAAAAAAATGCCTTTCGTGAGCAATAAAGGCGAAAGATTAAAGAGGAAAGGGAAGAAAAATGCTTACTTCTTAAAAAGAAAATGAATTAAAATTTTCACATTTTTCGGAAAATTCGGCGCATAAGTGAAATATTTATCTTTAGAGCGAAGCATAAACGAATGATACTATCATTATTTTGCTATGGAATGTGCTGGGACCATTCAAAATCGTCGCATAAGTGGAAAAGGCGCATAAATGAGGCGGCGTATAAGTGAGAGTTCACTGTATTGATTTTTTCGGAAGCCCGTACTCTGCAAAGAGATTGTCCGTTTGACACTCTTATTACATACACAGACATTGCTAGTCTTTTTTGTTAAGTTATTTTTTTTAAATATTAAACGTAATGCTAACGTTGACCTCGCTTATAACGAAACCTGGTTTATTGAGAACCCGGATTTAATGAAGAAAAAAATGCAGAAGTACTAGAAAATCTATAGTAAACTGGAATTTTTAGCAACGCTGTCAATATTTGCTTGAAAAATAAATGTGTCGTGGCTAGAAATTTTATGGAATCCCGGGTTCCAGAGGTTTTCTAGAAGTACATCAGTTTTTTCTACAGTGTAGTATCGATACAGCATTTTCTTAAGTAACACTACAACGATACAGCGTCTCCTTCAGTATTGCTATACTAAAGAAGGAGCTGGAAGTTTACGTGATCACAATTTTCTATACATTTTCTAATAATAATGCAGTTTAATTAATTATTTTTTTTTACAGCGTAGAGGGAACGGAGTAATTGTAAGGGGGCACACAGCTATTACGAAAAATTTGAACAAAAAGTAAACATTAAATTGGTTTTGGAATATAAGAATCAGCAAAGCGTCCTTGCTATGGAATTCGGGTTCGAGCAAAATTAAGAATAGTGATATATTTTCTATGACACCAACAGATTGAGAAAATTAGCTCTCAAAAATAGGTCCATCCATTGCATTAATATTTTACAACAGCTGTATTTAAAAAAAAAAAAAAATCTGTAATTTTGTGCAAGAAGTTTTAAACGTAGGAAAACTATAAATACTCATATATTATTACATATTTACAATTAAAGATGTTTTGATGCATAAAAACACTTCATATAAACCATGGTTTAGTTTTTTTAACCCATAAAATGAGTTATAACATTAATATTTTTTCATTTATGGATTTATGTAATCATTTCAATTTCAAATCAGGATTAGTATAGTTTAGTAGGATCAGGGGTTAGTAAGGAATTGAAGGGGCGTGGGGGAGGGAGGGGGGCAGAACATGTTTTGAATTAAAGGGATTCAGGGATGAAGAGTTTAGAAATGCCTGACCTATAGTGTTTTTCAAATACTTAATCTTGAAAAATATCAGGTAGGTGGACAAAAAGTACATCTAATGCTTTCTTCCTCTTCTAACAAGAGAAAAAATATTAGTATTTTTGGTGGCTATTCTCGTTTTGTTCTTTTTGCTTTTAACCCATTTATGCCCTGTAGCCTAAAAACGGGACGCTTGTTAGTTACTGCATACTAAAACCTGTAATGCGTATATCATTTTACTAAAGCTATTTTCTCAAGTTAAATAGTCCTTCTTCTTGAGAAAACCAGTTAGAGCCACTATTTGGACATCAGAGTTTATTTATTGACAGCTATTTTCAGACAAATCAGTCAAGCAACGATCTAGCATGGGTAGCCGCAGCAAGTTAAGTGTTTTTTGCGAGCTTTTTTTTCATAAAATGAAACTATTTTAAAATGATTTGCTTAAAATTGATCAGAGATGCCTTCTATAATGTTACTTTGCGAAAGTAACGTCAAATGTGGTCGTATTTTGCTCACACATCTGCAAAATATCCCATAAACAGGACGTTAAACAACGTAATAAGTATGGCAACGGCGAACTATTTTAAGCCTAAAATGTAGGTAAATCATTCCAAGTAAGAGTTTTAAGCAGATAAAAATTGAAAAAAAAAATTAAGGTCAGATTTTTTTAAGCAGAATTGAACGGTATATGTATTAAATCTAAAAAATTATCTAGCCAAAAAAAGAAGCATTAGATATCTCTTCAATATACTTCACTTCAGCACATGGAACTAAAGTAGAGGAAAATACTGTGAGCGATATTGATTGAATGGAATAAGAGAAGTGTCGATAGATACCAGCATCTGTTTCGTTTTCATCCACCCACGAAATTCGATCTGCCGCGTTTCATCCCCAGTTACCGATAGACAGCCCTCCAAGTGATTTCCATGTATTCGTTTGGGCCCCATTTATTCTTTCACTCAAACATCTGGACCATTTCTTTGGCAAAGATTTGGGACCAATTTTTCTCTTAGCAATGACAGGTCTGCTTTAGTTGATTTGACGAATAAGTTTCATATATTTTTTGTTTCTATTCATTAGTTTATAACATTAATATTTTTTCATTTATGGATTTATGTAATCATTTCAATTTCAGATCAGGATCAGTTATGAAATCAGGTTAGTAAGAAATTGAAGGGGCGTGGGGAGGGGGTGGGGGCAGAACATGTTTTGAATTAAAGGGATTCAGGGATGAAGAGTTTAGAAATGCCTGACCTATAGTGTTTTTTCAAATACTTAATCTTGAAAAAAATCAGGTAGGTGGACAATAAAATAATTTTGGAAAAAAATAGAACCGACTTCAGTTGGAAATTGCTCTAAAAAGTAAAAAATAATTTTTTTCTTTGAACACCATCGAAACTACTTTTAAACGTAAGTTTTGAAGTAGGCGCAACAACAATGTATAGAATCATACGCAACTATAATTCAACTATATACATTTTAATGGATCCAGGTTCTTTAAAAGCATTCGCATACATTTCATTCATTACCACACATTCGTGTACTGGTACAAATATTCTGCTTTTAATTTTCAATGGTTTCTCTGAAAAATGTTGGCAAAATATGGTTAAATATCATTTGACCTATCTTTTTTGCGCCGACTTCAAAACTTACGTTTAAAAGTAGTTTCGATGGTGTTCAAAGAAAAAAATTATTTTTTACTTTTTAGAGCAATTTCCAACTGAAGTCGGTTCTATTTTTTTCCAAAATTATTTTATTTTATTCTTTTTAGTGTAAGTGTACTTATGAAATAAGGTAATGTTTCCATTACGGAACTTCACCTAATTTTCTTAAGTAAATGCTCCATAAAATAAACTGAAAAAAAGGAAGAAACTATCAACGCGTCTAAAATTATAAACGATTGACACTAAAAAATAATCTTTGTTATTCTCTGGTACTTATTTGTGTACTAGCTTAATCAAAGCCATTTAAATATCAACGGTTTGTCAACTAATTTATATTTCAAAGCAATTCTAGTTTCTCGCTGTTCATAAGATTTTAACACATACTACGTACGTTACCGCTAATGAGTTTCATGTTAGATTTATTTAAGCCTTGGTTCAAATTAATATTGCTGTTGCGAGGAAAAAATTTTTGAAACAATAGATTGAAAATTTAATCATTTAATGGGGAAATGACATGAAATTTATTGTTTTCCATAATAACTTTTTGTCTAGTGAACAAATACCGTCATATGAGTACATGGTACCTAAGTTACACCATCTCCTATCGATTAAAAAAAAAATCGTCCAAATCGGTTCAGTAGATCATAAGTTATGTGCGAACAAACGAAAAAAAACATACGCTTTGAATTGATAACCTCCTCCTTTGTTGAAGTCGGTTAAAAAGTACATCTAATGCTTTCTTCCTCTTCTAACAAGAGAAAAAATATTAGTATTTTTGGTGACTATTCTCGTTTTGTTCTTTTTGCTTTAAACCCATTTATGCCCAGTAGCCTAAAAACGGGGCGCTTGTTAGTTACTGCATACAAAAACCTGTAATGGGTATATCATTTTACTAAGTTTACCGTAAAGTTTACCGTGATTATAAAGTGTAAAACGAATTTTATTTATTTTTTAATATCATAAGCGTAATTTATTAAGAAGGAATTTAATATAAACTAGGTGACCCGTGCGGAATTCCGCAAAAAAAAAAAAAAACTCTAAACTTAAAATTTAATACGACAATTTTTATTGGCTTCATTTGCACAACATCGCCATCTACTGCCGTCGTTCTGACAACTTTTCAAAGAGATCAAAGACTCGTTCACTTTTACAACTACTACAAAAGTGATACCCTATATTAAAATCAAAAACCCAAGGCTACTACTAAACTAAATACTAACGTTATCGCAAAACTACCATAGTATTTTGAAACAATAAAAGTTACAATTAAGGTTTACCGAACTAAGCCTTGGCTTGAAATGTCGCATTTAAAATTGATTTGAACAACAATGTAACGATTTTGACAGTTGAGCAAAAAATTTAACTTTTTCAAACTTCAATCGCTTATAAGTCGCTTAAACGTGGATTTTCGAGATTCTCGTTACGCGGCGCTAGCGGAGAAACGTTCTAAAGAAAGCATTTTTTTTAATCTTTCGAATGAAATCAAAATGGAGACGATACGACAATTATTTCGCTAGATAGGGTCAATTTTGTGCCCAAAAATTGAAGTTCGAATAAAAAACGAACCGACACTTTTTAGAGGGTGGGTCTAATTTTCGTCAATAGCCCGCGGGATAAGCTTCAAAATCATAAATTTTCTTGCAATTCGATAAAGAAATGAGCGAGTTTCGACCGGGTATAGGATTCGGCTTAGAGAAATAATATATGGAGATAATCATTTGGGCCCATTTTCTCCCGATGAAAGACAGGTCTGTTTTAGAGTTTTAACAAAAGACTCTCCAGTATTTTAGTTTGAATTCGGTTGCTTAAGAAATTTTCCATGACTTTAATGTATGAAAAACTTTTAGTTCCTTCTTAACATAATGATCTCCATATATTATTTCTCTAAGCCGAATCCTATACCCGGTCGAAACTCGCTCATTTCTTTATCGAATTGCATGAAAATTTATGATTTTGAAGCTTGTCCCGCGGGCTATTGACGAAAATTAGACCCACCCTCTAAAAAGTGTCGGTTCGTTTTTTATTCGAACTTCAATTTTTGGGCACAAAATTGATTCTATCTAGCGAAATAATTGTCGTATCGTCTCCATTTTGATTTCATTCGAAAGATTAAAAAAAAATGCGTTCTTTAGAACGTTTCTCCGCTAGCGCCGCGTAACGAGAATCTCGAAAATCCACGTTTAAGCGACTTATAAGCGATTGAAGTTTGAAAAAGTTAAATTTTTTGCTCAACTGTCAAAATCGTTACATTGTTGTTCAAATCAATTTTAAATGCGACATTTCAAGCCAAGGCTTAGCTGGGTAAACCTTAATTGTAACTTTTATTGTTTCAAAATACTATGGTAGTTTTGCGATAACGTTAGTATTTAGTTTAGTAGTAGCCTTGGGTATTTGATTTTAATAGGGTCTCACTTTTGTAGTAGTTGTAAAAGTGAACGTGTCTTCGATCTCTTTGAAAAGTTGTCAGAACGACGGCAGTAGATGGCGATGTTGTGCAAACGTACAAGATTTTACAATGCCAAGGAACAGGGTACGGTAAAATCCTACTTTAGGGTCCGGGTTTGGCGATTTTTTTCAGACTGTAGCTTAAGGTTGCAATCATTTAGCTTAAAATCGCCAAACAATCCAATCATCCAATGATAATTCTGTGGTTGCCAGATTTAATAATTTATCGTCGGACCTTAAACTAGGATTCATCCCAGGGTACCAACAGGCAGACTAACAGGAAGGTGTCTACTACCTAGACAATATTAGACAATTCAACAATGCTTTGGCCTTCGCTTCAGTCAAAGTGGACTCAGTTAACGTTCCTGGCAGAGGTCCATATTGTTTTAAACTACATGGTCAAGTGTACCATATGATCGGGAACTTGCAACCTCCGGCAGGGACTACACCAACTTACGCTGGACTTTTCTTTACAGATTTCGACACTGCGCTGCAATTTCGGGCAGATAATTTGGCCAATAAAAATTGTCGTATTAAATTTTAAGTTTAGAGTTTTTTTTTTTTTTGCGGAATTCCGCACGGGTCACCTAGTAATAATATATTATGAAGAAACTCAATGTAACCAATGATTTGGGACCATCCTTTCATCTTTCCTCTCCAAAAAGGACAGGTCTCCTTTAGTTAATTCACCAAAAATATACCCCTTCTTTTTTGTAGAATTTACTAGATTAAAAAGTTTACTATGACTATGAAGTGCGAAATTAAGTTTTATTTTCCTCGTAATATAATGGGTAAATATATTAAGAATGGACTTAATACAACAAAATATTTGGGATCGTTTTCGCCTCATAAATGACGGGTCTGCTTTAATCTATAGACAAAAGATTTCCATCTACTTCTTGTTTCCACAATTCATTGGTTTATAAAGTTAACTATCTACTTATATTAAAAACTGAGTATCTTTCTAACTATCTTTCTAACTATCTTTCTAACTATCTTTCTTTCTAACTATCTTTCTTTCTAACTATCTTTCTATGTCACGCTTCTTTCTCCTGAACGCCAATGAACTGAAAGTCGAACCAGGTACCGATAGATAGGTAATTTTTCAAGCTTCATTAGTTTCAATCTATATAATTATACGATTTTAATTAGCGAAGATATCAATTAATAAGTAGTCAAGTTTAAAGCGATTAAGCCTAATAAATGATTAAATATGAAATCCATTCTTGCATTGCAAAACGTGGTTGCCATGCCATGAAACAATAATAAAAATGAAAATGAGAATTTTGAATGAAGGCTTAACTAAATCAAACACGAAACTCATAAGCGGGCGACTTACATAGTATTTTTATCGCTAGCTACTTGTAATATTTTGAAACATTCATTTGTTGAAGAGCCATCTACTTATATTAAAAACTGAGTATCAATGTCTGCTTTTTCTCCTTTGAGCGAGCTGAACCAAGGGCGGATCCAGCTTCTGGTTAAGGAGGGGGTCATTTTCGGAAAGGGGGGGTCAAAGTGCAATTTTTGTGCAAAAATGGGGTGGTTTGGCAGTTTTTTCGTAAAATAAGTCCCAAAAATGCAATTTTTTGCTATATTTGGTCGGTTAAGGGGGGGGGGGTCATGATCCCCATGACCCCACTCTGGATCCGCGCCTGAGCTGAACTTACTGAAACTTTCCTCACCATCTTGAAGGCGCGAAGCATCTCAATAATTCGAATGATTTTTTTTATACAGGAAAAAAGTAAAGGCGTGAAGCGCCTGTTAGCGAGCCGCCTTGGCGGGGAGTAGTTTCTTGACATTTTCCTCACTACTTTCAGGGCACGAAGTGCCCGTGCAACGCCGGGCCACGTTCGTGGTACGTCTTGAAATCGAATGAACATTAAATTATATCAAATAAAACTTCAGAATGAGGTAAAAGTTAGAGAGGGGGGACGTTATGCATCAACATGCCGCAGGAAGCTAATCTAGCTGCCCTGGCAGCTAGTATGACTATAAAGTGTGAGATAAGTTTAATTTTCTTCCTAATATCTGTACCTCAGAACCAGACTAACGTAAGTCCATTTTCGTCATTTTTCGGTAGAGGGGAAAAACGATTGTCGAACACATCGTTTTTCCCCTCTACCGAAAAATGACGAAAATGGACTTACGTTAGTCTGGTTCTGAGGTACAGATATAATCTCTACTAATAATAAAGCTGAAGGTGGGTCTGTCTTTCCTTCTTTCTGTCTGTCTGTCACGCGCGCAGCGCCAAAACCGTTCGGTCGATTTTCTTGCCACTTGGCACAAAATTAGTTTGTAGCATGTAGTTTTGCACTTTTGCGATTTTTCGAAAATTCCATTTCGTTCTTTTTCTATTCGAATTCTTAGCGGAAATTCGATAAAATAGGGAAGAAATATTTCATACACATTTTCAAGTCTTATGTCATTCGAAAGCTTGAAATTTTCTGCACAAAATGAAGTTTTTTCGAAGTTTCTACGATCATCAGGAGAGCTGTAACAATTGTTTTTAGAATCCCGGAATTCAAGGCTCACCTTCAGTAAAGCAAGCCAAACGATTCTAAAATGGTTTTGCTCGAGAATAAAATTTGTTTGAAAAGAGACATGAAATGAATTATTTTATCAACGGAAATCAACTTTTCATGTTGTTACCATGGTTACGTGTTCATACTTATTTTTGTTTCGTTCTTTTTCCAGCGTTGCAAGGCGTAGTATTTTTGATACTACGGTAATATTTTCTCGGTCCAAATAAGGAGCGTAGTATTTTTCCGGCAACCCTGTTTCCAATATTCTAATGACTTAATTAAAAGATTTGGTGGATTTTTTTTTTTTTTTTTTCACTTTAATAGATTTCGCATTTCAGCAACATTTGATTTTCAATTCTCTGGCAATCCTGTCTTTTTCCCGGTGAAAACGCTTTGGGACCTTACTTGGCGCATTTTTGCGTGTCTCGCGGAAGTGAAAGCTTTGAGAGAAACTACGCAAAATAGCCAGGGTTACCACGCTTGGAGCGCCTATCGACCATTTAGCGAGAAAAGGGTACCTAAAGCACAGATTAACCAAATATCGTATCAATTGCGTTATTGCATCGTTCTTTTTAAAGTTTTTCATTTCGGAAAATGTATTGTTTTGTTTTTAAAGCTAGGAAAGAAAACTTTCTTCTTCTTTTAAACTTTGGTAAGATTTCTGTTGGTTTCTGTGAGCAACAAAATTGTTCTTATTTTCTCTTTTAGCTTATTTTTGTGCATCTCCCCTTGGGGTTGCATTCGAATGTTCCAAGGGGGTGTTTTACCCCTTTTATGGAGTAAATCAGTGTTCATTTCAATGCAGACAAAAGTGATATGAATTGGCGCGACCACTTTGCAATATATCGCCAAGCTTTCGGTCGTCAAGTATTTGCTGCCAATTTGGCGACATATCGTCAAGTTAGCGAAAAAAATTGTTTTCTTTTTTTTATTTGGACTCAATTTGGCGCTATAGGCGATATTTTGCGAAAAATCCACTGAATGATGTTAAAATCGCGATATTTAGGAGATTAATCATTGTAAAACATTTTTTTTTGCATTGTTTCGAGGCAAACTAGGGATATAAATGTTTGATCTGTTATCTTGCTCACTCCAAGCACTATTTTAGCACTTAAGGCATCTTCTAAGAAATTTACACGTAAAATTAAGTAGCGTGGGGTCCATACCAGATTTTTATATCATACTTTGAAGGAATTATAGTTGAATTACAACTAAAATAGAGCATTTTTGCTGCTATATCAATTATTTTACAAATGAACTTTTAATTTTATACCACGGGCAAAGCCGTGCGGGTACCGCTAGTGAGCTTCATATATTAAGAAGGAAATTGAGATAACCGTAGATTTTGAGTAATTGTTCTCTTAAGAATGGCAGGTCATCTTTTGTTAATACAATAAAATGTTTCCCCCTACAATTTGTTTCTATTCATAAGTCAAAAAGTTTACCCCGACTATAAAGTGCGAAATAAAAGAAGAAACTTAATATAACTAAATATTTTGGATATCTCCCCTCTCCATGATAGATCTACATTAGTGATTCAACTGAAGAGTTTCCTCTACTTTTAGTTTGTATTTATTAGTTCAGAAAGTTGACCATGACTTTAAAGTGTGATATAATTCTAATTCCTTTTAGTATAGTGATTACAATATATTAAGAGGAAGCTTACCATAACCACAAAGATTTGAAACCATTTTGCCTCTATAAATAACAGGTTTACTTTAGAGAAGAAAAAAACATCCTCCTATCTATTCTTTAGCTGAAAAAGTTTAACATAGGACTAGGGATGCACCGATTAATCGGCAGTATCGATTAATCGGCCATACTCGGCCACTTTGCCGATTGTTAATAATCGGCAAAATCGGGCCGATTAATCGGTTGAAAAATATTTTTCAGATATTATTCTTTAAAGTATACTTTCACTAGGAAACTATGATGAATAATTTTATTAACAGTAATAATAATCCTCACAGTTGATATAAAGTTTTTTTTAATTAATTCTCCTACTTTGAATAAATATACACAGACAATGATGCAACATTTTTCATGTGGCGTAGAATTCTCCTTAGCAGAGCGCTTTCAGATAATCTCTAATTTTCAAAGAATAAAAGTATTGAATTAAATTGCTACTAATTACTAAAATATATGAATTTAAAGTACTCCTAAATTGGAGTGTTCACCACGCACTCCCCCTCCCCTCCTTTTTTTTATAAATTTTTATTTCCAATTAACATAACTAACAATGTGTTAATAATATTACTGACACTAATGTGAAAATTGGTTCTAAGAAATTTGATAAAATATTGAAATTATTTTGTGAAAACTAGGAAAATGGAAAAAAAAATCTTCTCCCAGAAATAAATTACTTACTATTTCTAAACTTGGAATTGTATAAGAGATAAAAAACAGTGATGGTAAAATTGGCAGAAGAAAAACAATTATCCTTATCATTAATCGGCTCAGCCGATTAATCGGTTAATCAGCAATCAACCAACTTGCTTATCGGTGCATCCCTACATAGGACTAGAAAGTGTGAAATAACTTTATTTAATTCTTAATATAATAAGTGTTATATATTAAAAATGAACTTAATATAATCAAAGATCTCCCATTGGCTTTCCCGAAGGAACGGCAAAATCGCTTCAAGTGATTCAAAAAAAGTTTCCCTCTATTTTTAATTTTAATTCATTGGTTTAAAAAGTTAAAAATGATTTGAAACTTCTTTACTTCTTGAAACTCGTAGCGATTTCAGAATTTTTTTTGCAAAATGCTTTATTTTTCCCAGGAATCTGACGTAAACCAGTGAAATCCCGGAACGTTTCTTGAAAATAATTAGCTGCGTTTCAGAATTTTTCTTCGCTGCTTAGTTTCTTTCAAAATTTTCATCAACTGCAATTTTACGTATGATTATAAGAAACATCATTACCAATTGCTTTAATTACATCAAACAGCATTGAGACAGATAGGGCCCTGCTCCCCATTGACGTAAAGCAGAAAAATAAAGCAGAAACGTAAAACGGATTACATAGTGTTCCTATGGAAAGTACCCGGATTTTCGGTTTCTGCTTTCGGTTTCGGTCGCGTTTTACGCTGATGTGGAGCAGGGCCCATACAGTACAATCAATGTATGCATTTTCACATGTTTAAAACATTTCTGTTTTTGAAATCGTGTATATTGTTAAACGCAAGACAATCTTAAGTAGATATATGTAGCAGTTAAGACATAAATGTATGATTTGTGCTTTAAATATTTCTATTTAAAAAAAATCTAAACTTTCTTACGTTGCTTACGATACTATTGATTTTTATATACTAAAATTGCGTCTCTTATTTGGAAAATAAACTTATTTATTTCTTTTAAAAGATTTCTGGTAGAAGCTTTTTAAAGAGAAAAATTAACTTCATTACTATAACATGATTTTCTTGGAAAGCTTTTCGCGTATATGACAACTAGAAACGTATTTCTTTTAATAAATGTTACTTGTTGCTGTGCCGCATCTAAGAAATAGAGAGTTTTTTATTTTTTTTGACGAAAGGTAAGAGAAAAATGCCTTTGTTTCAGATAAACTATTGGAGAAAGTTGGGAAATTATTTAAATAAACATGTTTTTTAAAACTTTGCCGTGTTTCTAAAACAGAATAAAAATAAAAAATAATTTCTCTAAGCCTCACGTGGATTTAAAGTCTCACAAATGTTTAGAACACTGTCCGCAAAATTTTTGATTGGGAAAAATTTAAAGCTGTCGAAATATCTCTATGAACAGAAGGAAAAACATGGAGCGCGAGCAAAAGTTAATATAATTCAACTTCGCAGAGATGGCCTATGACTCCTCCTTTTTTCAGGATTGCCCATTTTTAGGAAGGGGTGATACGCAGATGAAAATTGAGGAATGGGATTCACAATTGATGGGGGAATTTGAATGGGTAGAAATTCTACCTATTTTAAGGAATGGACTCGTTTTCTCATTTGATTGACACCGGCCATCTAGTCGCGATTGAATTATAGTTGCATTAAAAATGTAACTGATAATTTTATTGTACTGTAAATAATTTTTATTTATATTGTAGGTTTTCTCACTGATTGCTTCTCTTTACGCCTCTTTTGGGTATGTAGAACTTGCTCGCCGTGTTTTTCCTTTTAATCATACACGTATTTTGACCAGGGCTGCGGAGTCGGAGGAAAAATGGTCGACTCCGACTCTGGGATTTTAAAACTTTCGACTCCGACTCCGACTCCCGACTCCTGCTTTTATTTATTTATTTTTTTTTAACCCAAATATGAAGAGGGAAAAACCCTAAACAAAGGTTGAAATATTAAGTCCACTTTTAAAAGTTTCATTTTTATTCATGGTCGTAGATAGGACTCACTTTAGTGGGGCGGATAGAAAGCTGGGGTATCCCAGTCGGAGGTCATGAGAGGTCATTGTGACCTCTCAAAAAGTTCAATTTTCTCAAGAATTCTCGCAGGTAATTTCACCACATTCACCTCAATTCTTGGAGGTCACTGTGACCTCCCAAAAGTCCATTTTCTCCAGAGCAAAAGACAAGTGCCGCTCTTGTCATTTGACTCCGTACAAAACTAATCCTTTTCTTGTTAAATGCCAGACTTTATTTAAACACATTGCATTTTTGCTGCAAAGACCCGCTATTTGAAGTGCTTTATAATGATCCTAGATGCTAAGGATTTGGATATTGGACGCTGAAAATTTGTATCTGTTAGTTTCAAAGATATGTTTTGACCTCCATAAAATTTCATCCAAATCGGAGGTGGTCGGAGTCGGAGTCGACATGTTTTTCAGCGACTCCGACTCCTTTGGTCCAAAATCAGTCCTACAACGACTCTTCGACTCCGACTCCGACTCCGCAGCCCTGATTTTGACAGCTTTTCAAAATTCCCATTTACAAGTTTTCTAGAATATTTGTGGGAAGTTCTGAGTATCTATGAACCTTTAAATCTACACTGCAAAAAAAAAAAAAAAAAAAATTGCTTTTACAGTATAATACTGGCAGCAGAGGCTTCAGTTCAAAACTCTAAAATACACAGTAAACTATAACATTCGGGGGCCACGTGGGCCTTGAGGTTGAGTACTCTCCTCGTAAGCAAGTGGTCGCGGGTTCGAATCCCGCCTTGCCCATGGATGTTATTTCATCCTCTCTGTGCCGTAAGTCTGTCCTGTGTTTGTCAGGAGGCAAAGAGCATAGTACGCAGTCCTCATGTATGTCGAAGCTGATGGCTCCTGAAAAAAAAAAAAAAAAAGAAAACTATAACATTCGCAACTCTACAGTTTATTACTGTGCGTTTCATAGTTTTAAACTGAAACCAGTATTCTAGTGTAAAAACAACAGGTCCATTTTTGCAGTGTACATGTATGTGTGGCTTAAAGATTTTATTTTTTAATTTTTAGTCCGTTTTAAGAACATGGTATATTTAATTTTTTTATTTAAATAATTATTTTCTACTCTTTAGCATTGGGTATGACATTTTGTTGTCAATTTCAAACACTTTAAGGGGTCACAGTACCTCAAAAATGATCAAAAGACCAAAAAAAAAATTTTATTGCTTATTTCAAAAGTAAAAGTTATTTAAAACACACGGAAAAAATAGCGTTGCTCTAGCTAAATTATTTGAAAAGTTATGAGTGACTTTAGGGCATGCATGCTATATGTTCAAATGGAACAGCGAAACTTTAAAGTGCTTTTTCTCGATGATCAGTTTTTAGTGTTTCTATGTTACTGGAAATGCTAAGGAATTTTTTCTATAAAAGATACAACTTTAAAGCAATATTTTTTTGCACTCAGGATAATATATTTAACAAAATTGTACATTGAATAAGCACTCCATAAATTACAAAAATTTTTAGAGCTTTTTAAAGTTTGAAAAAGAAAATTTTCTAAGAATTTTTTAGCTAAAAGGTCACAAAATATTTTAAAATCAATATATAAAAAAGAAATGAATACACAGATTTATAGAGAATATTCTTGTGATCATTTAGCAAAAAGAAATTTTGAAATTAGTGCAGAAGCAAAAAAGCCTTAGGGTTTTTAAAAAATTGAAATTTTCCTAATTTTTTTGAAATTTTCAAAAAAAAAAGTGAGCAAAATTTTAAATGTTTGAAAATAAATTATTGATTGTTAAATACGTGCAGAAACAAATATTTCAAATAATTACATTTTTCACGTAAATTTAAGAAAATTTTTGGAAAGGTACCATAACCCCTTAAAAAGATATTGTCAGAAACATGCGATATTATTCAGATTTATCTCAGATTCTTTTAACTTGAGCATATCTATAGTAGACTGCCATTATGTATATTGCTTTTAAAATTTTTGATTTAAATAAGAGTATTGCTCAGCAACTGCCGCAGACGCAAACCTGCAAATACACCTACTGGAAAAATACAACATGCAAGGACGAAAGTTGCTTCAGTTAGGTAAGAATTGAGATAGCTCTAATTGAAATCGAGGCGAAGAAATTCTGACTATGTTTACTTTAGAGTATCTTGCCAAATATTGCAACTATCGTCAAACTGATTTTTTTTTTTGTCGTGTGCCAGCCACTCTGGCAATTCTGGTCCGACTTTCACAGTTCACGCATGCCATAGGTACCCGTTTATAGGGTATAGTCCAGGCTAGTGTCCATTGAAATGTCATCAAACCTAAAATTTTTACATATATGACATTTTTTGGTGGTTTCTATATGAATTTGACCTGCTGATTCCGAATCCGTTGAGTGCCAGACGCCAAACCTTGAGCATTTTTGTCAAAATGGCGAAATCCAATATGGCTGCTGTAAAATGTACGAAGCAAATTAATGGAATAGTGCGTGCAATGAAACATTTTATACACTTAAAAATGATTGTACTCTTTAGTCAAAATATAATTCTATTGAAAATTAATATTTATGAAAAGTATACGAATAAAAAAATTGTCAAAATGGTAAAATTCAGGATGTGAGCCTAAAAAGTTATAAGGTTCGATTTTCAGGTATAAATCATTTTTTAAACCGTAATTTACATGAAAATAGAATGTTTTAACAAAGATAAACGTTTAAAATGCTATGCAGGGAGCATAAAAAATGTGATTTAGCCTAAAAATAACACTGTAAAAATATTTAGAAACATTCCAAACTCGGGGATTTTGCCGGCTTAAACCAATTTCCTGCAAGAAACAAGTTTCTTTTGCGAAAAAGTTTCCCACATTGATACAAGTTGCATGAATGCGAACTTCTCACTGGTGTGAAACGTATTTTTAGCTACCAGTTGGAAGGTATATCCAACGTGTTTGTTTAGTGTTTCGCCTTCAGCTCGATAATGGATTGTCCAGATTGACTTCACCCAAGTAAGTGTATGTACAATCTCTCGATATTGTAGTTTTGGATGAATTGCAAACAAATTAGCGGCTCAGCTATTTGCTTGACATTTCTGCCTTAGCAGTAGCCATATTTGTTAAACTGCTTCAAGAGCTTTCCTGGTAAGCCAGAAAGGTGCCGAACTGCTACAATCAACCTATCTAAGAGTTTTTCGCAAGTTTCCGATTTATTGCCGTAAAGTGCCTGACTTTTGTTTGGAAGCGTTATAAATTCTTTAGCAAGGTTTCTGACCTTCATCAGGAAACTTTCCTGATTTCTTCCAGGTATGTTACTGGCAGAAGTTAAGCCTATAACTGCCCATTATTTTCCAGGAGCGTTTCGCTTTGTTTTTACTGTGAAACTGTGAAGAGAGATATTGGCTTAAAACATACCAGACAAATAAAAACATATTTTCCAGTAGTAATAGAATCGTATGAGAAACAGCACTACAAAAAAAAAAAAAAAAAATTCTCAATGAAAAAGCGAAAAAATGCTTAGGGCTAATGAGATATATTCGATAGATGTTTTGTGATATCAAGGGAAAGCTTCCTTGCAGAAATTATTTAGTCATGAACTGGCTCCTCTTCCTACTGCTTTATTTGATAATGAGTGAAATATGAGAGGTCCTAATAAATCTGTACTAGAGTCAAAACTAAAGGCAGTTTTCAGGGTAGGCGGTAAGAGTCGTCCAGAAATTATCATTCTTGGTGAATATGCAACATTGTGGGCAGTACCTTTACCCGCAAAACCAGCTGCTTGAGTAATTGTATTGATGGTGTAGAAAACCTTATTAAGCACGAGATACATACCATTCTAGCGGTACACAATCTGTTTGAGAGATACGATAAACTTAGTACTACGTCACAACGTCGAGCTACATAAGAGAAAAATATCTATTGCGTTTTTCAACTCAATGATAAATCACCACTTTCTAAAAGAGACATCGTACTGAAAGTAGTACCAAATAAGACGCAAGTAATTAAGTTTGTTGTGAGTCTACTACATTCGATCCCCAGGTCAATGTGTAATTATTACTGGTACCGATTATTTTCCGATTAGATTGGTATTGGAATTCAACAAGCTTTTGTTTCTCATGAAGAAGCTGATGTGATTATGACTCACTACTTAGCTAAAGTCAGTAGTATTCCGAAAGAATTTAAAAACCTTCCAAATTAAAGTAAGTTACTTTACGGCAAGAAATTGGAAACTTCCCAAAAACTCTTAGATAGGTTGATGGTAACAGTTCAGCACCTTTCTAACTTACGAGGAAAGCTCCTGGAACCGTTTGACAAATATGGCCAGTGCTAAGGCAAAAATTGCAAGCAAATAGCTAAGCCGCTTATTTGTTTTGCAATTCATCCAAAACTACAATATCGAGAGATTGCACATACCCTTACTTGGGTGAAGTCAATCTGAATAATCCATAATCCAACTGAAGGCGAAACACTAAACAAACACGTTGGGTATACCTTCCGACTGGTAGCTAGAAATACGTTTCACACCTGTGAGAAGTTCGTATTCATGCAACTTGTATCAATATGGGAAACTTTTTCGCAAAAGACACTTGTTTCTTGCAGGAAATTGGTTTAAGCCGGCAAAATCCCGAAACTTAAGTTTCGAATGTTTCTAAATATTTTTTCAGTGTTATTTTTAGGCTAAATCACATTTTTATGCTCCCTGCATATCATTTTAAACATTTATCTTTGTTAAAACATTCTATTTTCATGTAAATTACGGTATAAAAAATTATTTATACCTGAAAATCGAAACTTACAACTTTTTAGGCTGACATCTTGAATTTTACCATTTTGATAATTTCTTTATTCGTATACTTTTCATAAATATTAATTTTCAATAGAATTATATTTTGACTAAAGAGTACAATCATTTTTAAGTGTATAAAATGTTTCATTGCACGCACGATTCCATTAATTTGCTTCGTACCTTTTGCAGCAGCCATATTGGATTTCGCCATTTTTACAAAAATGCTCAAGGTTTAGCGTCTGGCACTCAACGGATTCGGAATCAGCAGGTCAAATTCATATAGAAACCACCAAAAAATGTCATATATGTAAAAATTTTAGGTATATGGCCTTCTAGCCTGGACTAGTAGGCAACCTTTCACAACAACACATTCATACAAAGAAAGGATAAGGACAGGAGCCGGCCAGGATCCATGCCCAAGCCGGGACTCGAACCCGGGGCCACACCATCCATGGCATAC
Organism: Uloborus plumipes; assembly: GCA_038373865.1. NCBI lineage: Eukaryota > Metazoa > Arthropoda > Arachnida > Araneae > Uloboridae > Uloborus > Uloborus plumipes. Next base: position 16,128 of record JAXGGA010013327.1, on the reverse strand, counting down.
TAATCTGACCCCTAGACAAGGTGGCCGGCATCGTCAAACTGATACCAGATCTTATATTGGCACCAAATTTTAGTCAAATAATCGCGACTTTGTTGCTTCATTTCCGTTTATATAATTCATATATTTACTCTCCTTTATTTAGATATTTCCTCGCTTCTTTCAAGCAATCAAAAGTAGCTAAGTGTTTTCAAATTACTACGAGGACTGTTCACTTATTTTTCAGAATAAAGAGATTAAAACATAATTTTTGAAATCTGCAAATTTTAAGCACTTCAAACTGTCAATTACTCTAGTTTGCGAGTTTTATAATGGGAAGAATTTCTTTCAAAATGAAAATCTGTCAGCTCGAGAATAATGATTTACTGTCAGTCATAATTGCTGCTTCTATTTATAAAATTTGAATCCGATTGACTTATCTTATAAGAACATTTGATAAGACTTTTTTGAAAATTTTGTTTTTTCCTTTTGTGTTTTTTCACACAAAGGGGAAAAACTTAGATAATTGCATAATTAGATTCCTTTTTAAATATCCTTTCAATAAAACTTCCAGAAATGTACGAATCAAAGATTACTCACAGAAAAAATTTACATTTAAATATCATAACTTAAAAGAGCTCAATTTCTTTAATAAAAATATATTTGCAAATGAATTTTGATTTATAAAATAAAAAATGAATTTTCCAGGAAATTACTTTCCCTTTATATCGTTCGTTGAAAATTCTGTAACGCAATTTGGGTCTTCAAATTTGCATAACGTTTTATTATATCACACAAATTTTAACTGATTTAAGCTATTAATGGGATAAAAAAAAAAAAGAAAAACATCAAATGCACTTTTTAATATGGTCAAAAACAACATTTTGAAAATTGAAACATTTTCTGTGAATTCTAATGCACCAAGGTAGGTGAGCAATGAAAAGAAGCACATAAACTACTTTTCCAAGCTAACGTTCATGAGATATTTTTGACATTAATACTATTCGTTTACTTTAAATTAGCTAATTAATTTTATTTTTCTTAAACGATACCTATATCAAAAAGCTGAAGAAAAAAAAAATCAAGAAACTTTTAACATAATTCTTTTGGGCTGCAAGGAATTAAATAGCAAATTTTTGCCATTACCTTAATGAAGTAATTGCATTAGCATCGTTAAAGTAATTGACGTAATGCAATGCAAAAAAGGTTGGACAATGATGCGCGCTGCCATTTAAGTAAGTGAAGAAATATTTTAAGGGAAAAAATGGCTTGAAAAAAAGAAATGATGTTAGATATTTAATTTTGGCTTTTTAATTAGACCCTCAGAAGATATTTTAAGAAATGAACTGTATTGCAAATTAGTAAAAAAGTTTCTTCTTTTAGTGTATCTACAATGGAAGTGGATAGCGCAAAAAATAGAAAGTAGGTAATTCTACCGAAAATTTAGATTTTTTATGTGAAAAAAAAAGCATTTCGTTCTATTGACTGCTAGTTCTCTCAGCAAGAGGAATGCTTTGTTATGGAAAAGATGGTCTAGTTTTTTGATGTTTTAATTGAACTGAGTATCAAGCAGTAACATTCTTACATTTCAAATTTCAATGAAGAATTTATACTTTTTATTTTCGAATTTTTGTTTTTTTATATTTTGAGGGAATTGAAAATATTTTCTTCTTCTTTTTTTGTGCTATAATGATTTTTTTATTATTTAGTAAATCTTTTTTATAATATCATTTAGCCATTGAGAGCAGGGTTAATTTGAGAGTATTCTTTGACATAGACTTTCTTTAGTCTTGAAATACATATCAGAATTCGTGAACTAATTCAACAAATCGAAACACTCATATTTATGAATTGAAGAAAGGATTTTTTACGTCACCGTAAAACATTTGTGCATATTTGATTTTTCTTGGTGCAAAAAGAACTGATTTTATGATTCCTTATTTTTACTTGTTTCTTGTGAATTAGTGACGTTTTCTTTTAAAGCATTGACGATTTCTCATTGATGTCGCTTCTCTACTTACCAATAAACCATACTAGAATGTAATCTATTTTTTTAAAGAGCATTGAAAAACATGCTAATAGATACATAAATTATTTGTAATTGTATCCCTGTTATCGAAATATGAGGTTTTATAAAGTCTGCCCACATTTTTAAAGGAAATTAGTCAAATTTAGCTAGTTTAAGTGAGATAGGGATATCAAATATCGCTGGAGTATTCCATATTGTAAGGCACAAGGCAAAAATATAGCGTTTTGTGAGTGGAGAACATAAGTGAGTAAACATGTGATTAATACATAGAAAAACACTATTTAATTGTATGAAAGTTTCCTCTGAAGTAAAACAGTGACCCAAAAAACGCCGAAAGTTAAACAGGACATTTTACGAAAGCATAGAGTAAAATGTAAAATTGAAAAATTAAGAGTACCTCACAGGCACAGAAAGTTAGGTCCCAAATAGTATTCTAATTTAGGCCTAATAACTAAAACAGCATATTTTTCTGAACTAAAAAGTAAAATATGAAATAAAACATAAAAAGTTACTAATACTGTCCCAAAAACGCCGTAAGTGAAACTGCATTTTTCGAAAGTACAAAGTAAAATGTGAAATTAAAACATGGGATTTCCCCACAGGGACATAAAATTAGACAACAAATATTACTTTTTAAATAAGCCTCGTAGATAGAACAACCCAGTTTCTTAAAGCGCCTAGCTTAAAGTTTAGAAAGAGAACTCATTCTTATGAAAACACAAAAACAATTGAAAGATGAATTCTGGCTCTTGTTCTGAGATAAGTGTACAAACGATTGGAAGACTCAAATATGAAAGATTTTGTGTCAGCCTCTAAAGTTTGCGTGAAGATAAACATAAATATCCTGCATTCTACTTTTAAGGTGCGCATTTTTGTTTTGAACGGCATTTATCAAAAAACTTTTCTTGAGACAACTTCATTTTGAGGTGGAGAGGAAAAGAAAGCTTTTGCACGGATGTCGTTCTCAGAAGTAGTGTAATATTTTTGAAAACATTTTAGCTCAAAGTGTTTTGCCTGGCTTCCGCAACTGTCTAATAATAGGAATAATACCAGTTTTGCTTGTCTTATTTCTGTACTTCAGAACTAGAACGACGTCAGTCTAAAAATGGGGATTTTCATTTTATTACTGCACTAGCGGTACCCGCACGGCTTTGCCGTGGTGTAAAATTAAAAGGTCATTTGGTAATAAATTGATATCGCAGAAAGAATAATAAATTCTAGTTAAAATTCAACTACAATTCCTTAAAAGTATGATATAAAAATAAGCCAAAAGAGAAAATAAGAACAATTTTGTTGCTTACAGAAACCAACAGAAATCTTACCAAAGTTTAAAAGAAGAAGGAAGTTTTCTTTCCTAGCTTAAAAACAAAATAATACATTTTTTGAAGCAAGAAAGAAAGAAAGGACACACACTTTCAGCTTTATTATTAGTAGAGATTGTATGTAGAATCTTATTCTGCATCGACTTATGACTTCACAAATTTTTTGCAGCATTAAAAGAGCCCGAGTCCATCTTTTGCATGCATGTGACAATCGTTTTCGTCCTCCCTGAATCGTTACGAACATGGACTTGCGTTAGTCTACGTATGAGGTAGAGATTTGTTAAGTGTATCATGCTTATAAGAAAAAGTAATGGACCGTGGTGGCCCGATCGGTAAGGCATCGGACTCGTGTCCGGAGGGACCCGGGTTCGATCCCAGCCGATCAAAGATCCACCGTCTTGATTAATGGTGGCTGGGAGGCGTTAAAAATGTCGTGGTCACAAAGTCCTCCAAGTGAAACGATACCTCTGGGGGTGCTGGGCCTAGGGTTTGCTCGACCCTAGGTTCTGGTTCAAAATTAAGAAAAGAGCGCTCTTCAGGGCCCTATCCCGGTTAAACCACGAAGCTGTGGTAGGTACGGGGACCCTGGAGTGTGAAATGAAATGAAAGAAAAAGTAATGTAATAGAATTGCATCTTCATAAATAATAATTTCGCCGAATTGCTTAATAACTTAGGCATCACGAGTGGTTTTAATTTGTGGCATAATAATTCTAATTCTCGAATTTGCTGTGAAATCTTTTCCACTATGGTGAAAAATTGGTGGAGATTGATGGAAAATAGTGAAAGGGTGGATAGTACTGCCGTGCTAAGCACAAAAGTGTTATATCTGCACTTTTTAACAAAATTGAGTTATCGCCACCAGGTGGCTCTTTGCGACGTATTTTACCTAAATACAAAATTATATGGTCATTTGAGAACGGGAAATATTTGAAAAAAAAAAAAAAAAACTCTGAAAAAGTTTCATCTGAATCAAACACATGGTGGCGAAAAACTTTAAAGAGTTTTATCTCAGTTCGAGATCGACTGCAGATACCACTTTTGCTCTTAGCACGGCAGAGTAGACTCAAAAAAGACCCTCCCCCCCCCAAAAAAAAATAAATAAATAAAATAAAATAAAATAAAATGAAAATAAAAAAAGAGAAAGAAAAAAGAAAAATCTGCACCAATACTAAATTATTCACTAACACCAGGACATTAAGTACCTAACATTTCCTTGACTATAAGCGTTGAGTTTGGGAGTTAAGAGGAAAGAAAGGGGTGGCATAAATCACAACGTTATTGATCTATGCCAGCATTGCCAGCTATATAAATAACACTTTCGTGAAAGTGAGTCGAGTTTGAGAGATAACATACAGGGTGTCCACTCCTATCGTGGACCAATAGCTAATTTCTTAACCGTTAGAGATAAGCATATAGCTCATTTAGGAAAAAATCTCTAAATTACGAAAGGAGTTTTGGGTCTATTCAATGTTTTTCAAAAAATCAAATTTTGAAAGAGTTACGAAATTTAGATTTTTATACAGCCCCCCAGTCCTATCAATCATGTTTAGTAAAACATTCTTGACACTGTAACGTTTAAAACTAAAAAAAAAAAATTACTGTTCTACCACAAAAATTGACCGAGTTATGACGTTTTGAAAAATCAAGATTTTGAAAGATTTCGCATACGATCCCTTAAGCGATCTCTCGATGACGTCATGAAATAATGCAAAATCTTGATCATAACTCGGTCAATTTTTGTGGTAGAAGAGTGATTTTTTTTTTTTTTTAGTTTTAAACGTTACAGTGTCAAGAATGTTTTAATAAACATGATTGATAGGACTGGGGAGCTGTTTAAAAATCTAAATTTCGTAACTCTTTCAAAATTTGATTTTTTGAAAAACATTGAATAGACCCAAAATTCCTTTCGTAATTTAGAGATTTTTTCCTAAATGAACTATATGCTTATCTCTAACAGTTAAGAAATTAGCTATTGGTCCACGATAGGAGTGGACACCCTGTATGTTGGCATATTGCAATAACGTTATGTTTTAGGTCCCACTAGCAAAAATACCCGGCGTTGCCTGGGCCAGTAAAATATTGAGAAACAATTTATAATCCCTTTTTTCCCCTAAACTAAAAGAACTCAAAACGTACGCTTCGCTTTGACGATTTAAAATGACGCTAAATTTGCGGTAATTGTTTTGGGATACTTACCAGGAAAGTACTCGATTTAAGTAATAATGAAAAAAGTTAAAAATGGTACCATTCGAAAGAGCATACTGAGACATGTCTTAGACCCAAAGATCAAGTGCCCTCGTCCCCTCGTTTTCGAGATAAGGGGTCGTAAAGTCGGCCGAAAAGTAGCCAAATTTGAAGACTTGGCAAGAAATTGAAGCTACCTCCCGATTCTCCCTTCCGCTGCTTGCTTGACATCGCATCATTTCCATGTTTGGTCATTCGCAAAGAAAGTAAAAGATGTTTTACGTTAACCCCTTACTTGTATGAGCTAAAATAAAGAATGCTGATCAAGACTATGATGTCAAAAGCAGAGAGCTTTATCCAGTGGAACGAAAACTTTTCAAAGAAGTTAAAGTTTTATCTTTTTACGATTGATAACAATACATTTTAGAATTTTAGTTATTTTAAGTTTTTTTACTGAACTAAGTTGTATGTGTTAATTATTATAACTTAAAATATATTGCACGTGTTTCTAAATGAATAATCCGGGATAATTAAATAAGTATGAAAAGCAGCTAATATGAGCTCATGTACAAAAAATGAATTAAATAATCTTTGGGGTAGAAATTAAATTGTCATGGATTAAGGTATCAGTTCTTACTTCAAAAAAAAAAAAAAAAAAAAAAAAATCGATACAAGAAGTTTCACTATCTGCCAACTCTTAGCAAAAACATTTATTTTTTTAAAATTGAAATCGAGAAAAAATAAATTACAATTTTAAAAAGAAAACGAATTAGTAAATATCAATAGCTGCAAAATTATCTCCATGTCGGAAATTACATCAAGGGTAGAGGAAAATAATTATTTCCATTCTTAAAATATACTAATAGAGTCGACATTCATTGTAAAAAACCCTGCCGTTCAAACAAAATGGGTCACTGTAGCGAAAAGTCTCTATAACGTAAATGTAAAACATATTGCATGTTAATTTCGTACTGTTTAAAAACACCGGAATGACTTTTTCTAGTTCTGCGTAAGTTCAACAGGTAGGAAAAGACTAACCACATTGTAAATCAATACAAGTTTTTGCTTACTTTGCTGTAAAAGTAGAAAATAGGTGGAAAAATTCATGAAAGAATACACTGAAAAAAAAAAAACACTCAAAACAATTGAGTCGAGAAAGCACAACTTAATAAAAATAATTAAATACACAGAAAAATTTAAAATAGGAAAGTTGGGTTTTGAGCTGCGAAAACTGTGACCTGTCAGTCTGTTTATTGGTCAGTTTTTCTGACCCCCCCCCCGCAATAACTTTTGAGTGCATAGTCCGATTCGATTTTTTTTTCTTTTTGATCGAAAGATCTCAGTGAGGAAAATACACTCCCATATTTGACTTCTTGATTTGAATAATATTTCATTCAATTTCTAATTTCCGATTTTTCCCCTGTCCTCACTTATAACTTTTGAGGGAACAAGTTTGATTCGAGCGAACATTTTTTTTTCGAAATATCTCAGAGAAAACACCTCATTTCTGTTTGATTTTTTTATTTGAACACATTTTCATTAAATTTTGAGCATTTTTTCTTTTTCGAAAGACCATTCTTACATTTCCAGTGATGCAATGGACAAAAATGTTTAGGAGAACTCGCTTTGAGTTATAGGGGAACCACCAAAAGAAAAGTGATTAGAAAAAAATTTATATTTGCAATTTTTACAATTAAAAACCCTAAATATAACCCCCGCCCCCCATACTAAAGAATTGTACGAAAACTTAAAAAAAAAAAAAAAAAAACAGGAGGTTCAGTTGTCACCTCCTGGGCCCCTTAAACAAGGGACCTGCTTTAATAGCAAATAGTACGATAAAATTTAATTTTGATGTGTTTAAAATTGTTTTTCCTCTTTAAAAAGTTCTGCTTTCCATGTCATAGGCTTGATAGTAGCTTTTTGCTTTAACTCGCACAGGTAAAGTAAAAGATTATTGTAAAGCCGTCTTTCAAAAGCTTTCAAGATGACCAAAAATGGGGAATCAGGTTTCCGTCGGACGCAAATAGTGTAATCGCACCGCAGCTTCCAGTTTCATTATAACTCGCTAAAATTGGCGTTTTTTCAAAAAAAATTAGCCGACTTTAGGACCTTATATTTCGATAACGGGGGCGCGAGGGCAAAAACGCGGGCGTCCAGAAACATGTTTTACCATGCTCTTTCGATTAGTACTCATTAAAAAAGAATTCATTATTCCATGATCGCGTACTTTCCTGGTTAGGATAATTTTGCTCCCCTCTCTACTTTATGAAAATATACTGAAGTATTATTAAGTCAGTAATTTTTGTCAAAGAAAAATTGTCATTTAATGCTGAGAAAATATTGCTGACCATGAAATGACGCTAAAAGTTTTTGTCCAAAGTGATTTCGAAATTAGTAGGGAGCATTTGACAATTATTTGTGCGAAAAATATAAATTAATGGTAATTCTAGTTTTGGGGTTTGATTAATTTCGTAAGCGGATTACTTTACGCTTTGACGTAAGTTTTAAAAGTTTTTTAATGACAACGTACGGAATCGGCCAAAAAAAAAAAAAAAAACCTGAACTTTTCTTCAACTGTGGGAGTATTATCTCGATGATTAAGATTTTGGCGCAGTCTACAAATATCAGACAACAATCGTTTTATTTTAGTTATATCGTGTAAGAAGTAAAGTATTATTACATAGTCTTTGGCGCCAAAACTGGCGTCAGTTGAAAAAATTACCCATATATAGTTATTATAATATTCTTGCAAAAATGCGGCAAGATACCTGTTCAATTGGATTCAAAGTGACCAAATGTAAGTACCCGCCCAGTCAGCGCAAACAAATTTTTAAAAATACCGCAAAGTTGTATTTAAAGTTCCATTAAATTGGAAAATAATGAACCCAATCCATTTATTAGTTGCCAATCTCTTCAAGCGATTACATTACCGATACTCTAAAACACATAATGTCGGCCCCGCTCAAACGAATACTGTCGGTTCCAAGAAATATTATTTGTTTAAGCGGATAATTCGATTAAGCGGAATCTTTAGTATTGCGAATATGGCATGAGAAATATCCAGTTCCAGGATATTTTATTCGTTTATCCGTTACCCGATTAAGCAAGACCGACAGATTTACGAAACTTGTGAAAATAATTGATACAGTGAACAATTTACTAATAAAGGAATACAATTTATTCTAAAAAATAATATTTTCACGCAGCAATGCACATTAAGAAACACATTGTTTCAGGATAAATATCACGGGACGCGGGAGCGTCCCGCCCCGCCAAGAAAACCAAATACAAGCCGCCAAGAAATTTCCGTCGCCAATAAAAATGTAAAAGAGCGACTAGGACTGTTTACGCGAGTAACCAAACCGGGGTTTTCACCCCTCTGTATCTCAGCCCCATAAAGATCCTTAGAGTTCATTTTTGGTATACTCAATCTCCAGCGGCCCCTGACGGTACATACCAAAGCAAAACATCCAGGACCCTCAGGGGGAGGGGTGATATATGTTATAAAATCGCTATTTTTCGCACTTTTTAAAAATTGTTTGACAGGGGTCCAGACTAAACGGTAACTCGGATTGAGCTCTGCTTTTGCACCCACATTTATTTTGTCCCAAAGCTCGGCATAGGGGGTTTTTCGACCCCCCACCCCCTCTCCCCTCGTTTTTATTTTCCGTATCTTTTCTCCCCGGGGGTCTTTAGTGTTGATTTTTGGTATGAATATTCTCGATGAGACATTGAGGACATTTTCCCAAAATTTATCCCCCGGGGTCATCGCACCCCGGAGTTATTAATGCTTAAAATTGGTCCGATTTCTATCTACTAGCTCTGTTCAACATCTGAGCATTTATGTTTTCATTGTTGGGCCACGAGGAAAGAAAACTCAATGATTTATAATTTCATCTGTTGCCAGTTTCTATTTGTTAACAAATAAAATATTTGTAATTGATTTTAATGCATAAGGCTTTTAAAAGGGATCTTCAATTTAGTTCATTTTAATATGAGATCGGCAGTAAGGGTTGGGGTTTTTTTTTAAACTTTTAATTTAATCGTAGTATTGTTAGCAACTAGCTTTGTTTGCGTCGGTTCGGGTGGTACATTGTGATTGATTTCAAATTTATCCTAGACTGAAGAAGATCCTTGAACTTTTGCACCAAATGCATGCTGCCAAGAAAACCACAGATGTCGGACCGCCAAGAAAAATGTTGAAGGGAAAAAAAAACATGCAAAGTAAATTTTGAAGAGAAAAAAAAAAAAAAAAAAAACAGGCAAAGAAATAATATTAATGCAAAAACATGTGATATCTCCCCAAAAACAAGTGTTGTAAAAAAATCCCCCGCCAAGAAAACCTTAAATACTCAGCCTTAAAAAGTTATGATATCGAGTTTTCCCGCCAAGTTTGTGCCAAACTACAACTAACCTGTATGTATAGTTCTTTTAAATTGTTTTCAGTTTTGCCAGGCGGGAAGTTTTTACTCATTAAGCAACCACCTCACAAGACAAAGCTTCCCGCCTGGCAGGACTAAAAACAATTTAAAAGAACTATACATACAGGTTAGTTGTAGTTTGGCACAAACTTGGCGGGAAAACTCGATATCATAACTTTTTAAGGCTGAGTATTTAAGGTTTTCTTGGCGGGGGATTTTTTTACAACACTGTTGTTTTTGGGGAGATTATACTTACACAACTAAGACTACAAAACGTTTTAAATACAAATTATGGTAAAAGCATGGATATTCCACGTGAAGCTGGAAAAAAAACCTTCATGATTTGACGTGAGAAAAGCCTTGAACATTAAATACGGAAAGAAGAAATGATGCCCGCAATTTTAGCTTTCTACAGGGAGTTGAGATGATACACTAAATACTGAATTAGTTTGGTCAGTGCCTTTTGCTTTATGAGAAATATGTACCTTAAATTGGAACGAAAAAGGCGCTACCGATCGAACTTTTTTGAATATCGTTATAAATTATAGCCTATGTGTTATTCTGATGTATAAGCTACACTATGGTAGAAGTTTCATCAAAATCCATTCAGTAGTTTTTGCGTGAAAGAGGAACAAACATACATCCATCCATACATCCATCCATACTTTCGCATATATAATAGTAGTAAGATTCTTCTCCAACACCCAAGCAAGACGCTCAAATGGACCTTATTCACGGAATGGCAATGGTCTTCGTTTGCGGGTATTACATCCAGTTTCCACAATCTTGATTGGTTCCAAATCTTAAATTTCGTCTGCTAGGCTCGGTCAATACCCGCAATGACGTCACATGAATAAGGTCCATTTGTGAGACTTTCTTGTGCGTTATCTTCTTATGATATTGAATAACTTACCGTAAGTGTTCTTTTCTTTTCTTTTTTTAAATGTTGGGGTCAATAGTTAACGTGACTGGGCTATAACTGGGTACCTGTTTATATAGATCTCGAATCTCTAATTCTTATCTAATATCTTTAAACGAGCAATTCTTGTATATATATTTATTTATATATTTATTTATTTTTCGGATCTCGAAAACGGCTCTAACGATTTCGATAAAAATTTGTATTTAGATAGAGTTTTGGTTTCTGAGTTCATCTACGTCGGCGTTTTTTCTGTAAAAACGCGAGTTTTCACAAAAAACCCCGTTTTTTTTTGTGCCTTCATTGAAAGTTTGAGAAGCTTTTATTGAGCCATTTTCTTTATGATTTCTTCATTGTTACTGTTTCCGTGGTAACAATTGGATTTCATATTTAATCACATCAGCGCAAGTTCAAATTATGGTATTTGGCAACGTTAAATTGTTATTGTTTTTGAAACGTTAAAACTGGGCAAGTCTTCACTAGATAACAAGCTGTTGGGATAAAAGCAGTGGTAATTGTCCACCGACATCTATTGAATTTTATGGTAACTTACAGTATTGTAACGAGTCCGTAGCACCTTCAACTTTCTTCAAATGAGCATTCCAATCTTGAGGAAGTAACTATAAATTTATTTACAAGTATGTACACTATTTACAATAAGAGCAGAAAACAATTGCTAAACATCAGCAATTAGGCAGCAAACACTACACTGTACTCTCAACAGTAATTCAGCACCACGTATCTAACGTGAACAGTAATTAAGCAATTACAAAAGCAAAACAGACATTCGCCCAAGCGAATAGCGAATAAAACGAGTCACCAGAATCAAATCTGAAAACAACTGACTAACTAAAAACTGTGTTCAAGGCTATTTATACACGGAAAGAAGGTTCTAGCAAAATCCGGAGCATTCTGGTCATTCATAAATTACATATTCCATTCAAGAAAACGCTAGAAATAAAAAGAAAAAAAAACCACGCGAAAATGTATTCATGCTTATCAAAGTTAGGGCAAGTGTAAAAACTACAAAGTGTTACAGGGCCGGTATACTAGTGATAAAGGTGATAGCTTCAGATACTTTTGCAACATGTCGCCGGATAAAACCAAAACTAATTAAAATGATGCAAGGCAGGAAAAACAACAACTATTTACAATATTTGTAACATTGCCCCCTTCCCAAGGACTGCACGTCCCGGGCAGTACAATCCCCAGAAAGGAAGCAAGGGAAGACTTACAGATGCACACATTACATGATGACCAATCATAAACATGATAAACAATAACAATGAGAACATGAAAGAAATAATAACATTGATAAAGTAATATTACAGACAATTAAAGGCAAAAGTTATTTACAAAATTTACAAACAAATTACCATGGTAGCTTTAGATTTATTTTACGAACTATGGCCATAGTATGGGGCTAGCCGATCATAATGGACAACCCTAGGTTTTGAATGTGATGACTTTTGGATCCTCACTACGACGTCGTTCAGCCGGTGAAGGACTGTGTAGGGTCCATCCCAATGCGACTGCAATTTGGGTGACAGACCTTTACGTCGGATGGGATTCCATAGCCACACCTTGTCACCTTCTTGAAAATCATGACCAGTGGACCTTGTGTCGTATCGGGTCTTCATTTTCTCCGTCGCGATGTTGATTCGCTCCCGTGCGAAGTGATGAACGTCCTCCAACCGGGCCTGGGGCACTACGCTCGAACTCTCTAGCACTTCGCGAATCGTCTATTTCTCCCCTCTCTAGAAGGAAGAACGATGGGAAAATAGTCCCTTGACAAGTTTCGAGCTACGTTCAAAGCACCGAGCGAGAATTTTCTCTCCATCTGACGCGTATCGAGAGGGGAAAACGATTGACCAATCAAATGGTTTCGTATCTCACATGGCATGGCGAAGATCAGAGGAATCAGGGTTGCATTTTCCTGCCATGCATCGCTCTTTCTGAGCGGCACAAGAAAACCGGGTGCTTAATGCTTTTCTACGAGAATTTCGCAAACTTTCGGCGCCTATATTTTATTCGGATTTCGTCTAATCTTTCAACCAATGCGAAAAATAGTTACAGCATAGTTTCAGGAAGCTCTTATTTTAAAATGGGCAATATTAGAGCCGATTTAATTATAGAAAATGCGCGTTTTCATTACGCATTTTCTTATGCTTTGGTAGCTTGCGCATCGATATCTCAGCTGTTTTTCACAAGTTTTCTTCAATGTTAATCAACAATTAAGTGCCTAATACAATTAGAAAAAAATCCCCCTCCCCAAAAGGATTTTGTTTTTTAATGATACGATGAAAGCAACATTAAAATCCCTCTCAGTCGGAAAAAAGGAATTTAATTTAAATGCGACTTATTTTAACTCGAAAAATATTAGTCCCCCGCCTCTCCAGAAGAAAAATGATTTTATTGAAATACCCGTTCACGGTAAAGACAAATGAGTGAACTGAAACAATAAAATAATTTTAAATCCCCCTTTCAAAAAAAGGAAATTGGAACTTAGTTAAAATACACATTTAATTACAATAACAAGAAAAACCTCCTCTTCTGATGAAAAAATAACGAAACCAAAATACGCAACACCACACGAAAAATATACCCCCCCTCCCCAACACACACACACACAAAAAAAGCTTTGCAAGTTTTATTCAAAAAATGAAAAGACTAAATCTCCCCTAAGAAACAGAATTTTTCGTGGTATCCCCCACCCTCATAAAGATTAGTTCAATGAAAATAAGTATTACAAATATAGATAAAATACAGCGACTGCCCCCCCCCCCTCCTTAACGCAGTAAAAACCTCTTTAAATTAAATACGCATCACAATTTGGAAAATTTAAATGTTCACTTCTCAAGAATGAAGAATCATAAATTATTAACCAATAGAATCAGAAAAAATATACCCCCCCCCCCTTCCCAAAGAAAAAAGCATCTAACTAAATATTCACTGCAATTGAAATGAAGTTCAAACCAGTGGTCGGATGTAGCGCGCTACAAGTAGCGAAACTACTGTAGTAGCTACATTTTTTAGTAGTTTGTAGTGTAGCAGACTACTTTTAAAAAACAGTAGAGTAGTGAGATGCGCAATACAAAAAAATAGTAGTTTGTCGCGATTTCTGAAAACTACTTTTAAATTAAAAAAATAAATAAATAAAAAAAAAATTAAAACAAAAGAGAACAAAGGAAAAAAACAAGGTTTTTCTTTTGGCGAATATTTGTAAAAATTGTAAAAAAAACCTAAAAAGCACAAATTTTAGCAAAAAAAAGGAACAAAAAGGAAAAGTAACAAATAAATTCAAAGACAATTCCTATTTCTATTTCATATTCGAATGAGGTAATTTTTTAATCTAAACCACTTTCGATTTTTTTCGGTCGATCCTCAAACGGTGTATTCTTGTTATCTATTTATTTTTTAAAAAGTAGCGAAGTAGCAACTACATTTCAAAAGTAGTGTAGCTCGCTACACTTAAAAAAAAGTAGTTGTAGCTGTAGTTAACTACATTTATAAGAAAGTAGTTGTAGTTGTAGTTCGCTACGAAAAATATGTAGTTTTTCCAACCACTGGTTCAAACTCTCCTGGGGGGGGGCAACAGAAATACTTTAACTAAACCTTATAAATCCAAAAATGTAAGTACCCCCCTCCCCCACGCAGCGGAAAACAGAATAAGATATGTATTTTTAACAAAATACATATGTAAATACAACGCTACGGAAAACCCTCTCTCCGGGAAAAAAACTTTCATTTCATGCACAATACAAGTGGAAACGTCCCCCCCCCCCTGCGCTTGAAAACGTAAAATAAATATGCATTTAAATTCGAAAATGGGATCCATCACTCTCGAGGGAAAAGAAACGAAATGTATAATTAATTTCAACAAATTATAACCCCCTTTTCCAGGAAAAAAAAATATGTCAAGTAAAATACTAAATAATAGCTGCAAAAATACAATTCCCACCCCCTTTCCGAAGACGAAAAAAATTATTTAAAAGCCGGTATCCGATTAAAATGAAACAAAAATCCCGCTCTTCCCGCTGAAAATAGAATACAATTTAAGTCCGCCGGCGAGGACCTCTTTCGAATTCATCATCTTCATCCTGACAAATCGCGAGCATAACTATTTCAGCCATCTTGATAGTAAACAAACGAACTTCTCTCTACCTATTACGCGTTCTCCCTCGGTTTCGGGCGGGGGAGAAATGCTCGGCAGTCAATCTAGGAAGGGAGACGTAAACGTATGTTACAACGTAGTGCGAAATTGTGGCTCTCCAGATGTGACGTCACGCTGGGGTAGAAACCGGTTTTCTCTACAGTGAGTATCTTCTAGGAAGCTTGACCGTAGTGCCCCTGGAGATCCTGGACGTACTCCTCAGGCGACGAAGGCGCATCTGGGGCCCTACTCTCATTGTATCGTCAATATAGTCGATACCGAGAATACGGGTTTTTTGTGCCCCGTGACGTCACATCTCGTGAGACACGAATAATCGCTAATCTCAAAGCCACTTCTAATTTAAGGTATCTAGAATCGCGCCGAGAAGTTTACGACAGGGTAAGAAGACGTGAGATGTCTTCCTCGGCAGTGAGAAGCTGTTTGTTTATTCCATTTTTTCTCAACGCGGAGTGTGCCATAATGTTTATAAGCTCTGAAAATGTGGTTTAGTATGTTTTTGCATTGAGAGTTAAGATTTTTTCTTTATTTTGAGTTTGAATTTGGGAGAGGCATCCATTTATCGGCAGTAATTGGAACTCTGCAACTTTACCGATTATCTATAATCATCTTATTTTACTGATTAATTGGCCAACATTTTGCAAATTGAAATTACTTTAAGGTATGCCCAAAACTTGAATTTATATATCTACTTAACCAGGGTGTCGATCTAACCCAAGGGGGAGGGATACATTTCCTTTAATAAAATGAGCTCTTTACTCAAATTCTATTTTCTACCAGGGGAGGGGGGGGGGGAAGCATTTCGTTTTTATCGTATCGTATTTAAGTTTAATTTTTCCTCACAAAATAATTGAATCATCGCTTTTCAAGTCTTAAAATGATAGTAAAAGTATAAAACATGAATTTGTTTCTATCAATTCTCAAACATAAAGTGTTTAAAATGCATTTTGAAAAAAAAGATCAGCAGACATGTGATTTATTATCTCCATTTTTCTCATGCAGTAATTTTTACCCCTCTCAAACAACAAATATTTTAAATACAAGTTTTGAAAAAGTGATACCTAGACATAGGGCATGACTTTGTAGGACATTGAGCGCGATATTT
>JAXGGA010013326.1:0-35644 GCA_038373865.1 Uloborus plumipes | reverse complement strand
GTACACTACCAGAAAGTGAGAAAACCTTTGGTTTTGTTTGCCTTTTTTTGTAATAAATGCCTGAATTTTAGCAAAATCTGCAAAATCAAGTTTTTGTGGTGACAACTTCAAAGAGCCCTGTACCTTGGCAATTTTCATTATGAACGTTCTAGTATTTTTTTTCAGAATGCCTGGAGTAACTAGTTTCCATAGATATCTAACACTTTTATTTTGCATGAGTACGATTTTTTATAAAAAATGATTAAATAACATCACTTTTTTAGTATTTTGACGTGGCGGACAAACTTTGAGGGCATGTATCTTAGAAAATAAGTGGAGCAGGTAACTTTCCTTTTGGGCTTTTTCATACCTCTATACCATCAATCTGTGTACCTAATTAAAAAAAAATCCGAGTCGGTCGTGCGACCAACTTTTTTTATTTTCGGTGATTTGGTATGGAATCGCTCCCCAGCAACAATTTCAATAAATTTATTGAAAACAATCAACATTAGCCGCTAAACATGATTTACGAAACATGTATACATCGCAAGATAATATTTAAAATCTGCTTTGCGATTGTACGTAGGCAAAGAAGCTTTACCATGCCTCCACGTACTTTCAATTGTATTTGTATGACACCCGGAATCGGGGTCTACAAACGTAAAAGAATCATTTACCTTTAAATACTCAAAACCCTCATCCCGTCAAATAATCATAACTTTTCCAACAATCAGAATAAACAGACATACCTGGCTTAATCCATCCCTTAATTACCGACAACAACGTCTCCTGAGACCTATGATTCACAGCAACTAAAAAAACCTTACCTGATTTCCTTTCAACACCACCAAAAACCCACTGACCTTCAACATTATGACCCCTATTGTACTTCTTTTTGCCAAACTTCGACTCATCTATTTCCACAACAACACCCATCACCTTCTCAGAATTCTCCTCAATATAATTCAAAATAGTCTCGTTAATGAATTGCCTCCAATCTGCTAAAGTAGTACTAGAAAAAAATATAATTGGAAAATAAACCAGATTTGCAGCAACTATAGCAAGTCAGAAATCCGCTTGATCACTTCAAAGAAATGGCGGTAAAACATATATAAAATCCCAAAATTGTTACCTCAAAAAAAAAACTAAAAAATGGTACAAAATGCAAGAAAATACTAAATTTGGCTACAGCAAAAACCTAAAAGCTGAAAGAACCTAATTGACACCTGAAAACACCAAAATAAGAAACAGCAACCCTAAAAAGTCCGTAAGGAGTGCCAGATTTGGCGCGTATTTTTTTTGGGGGGGGGGATATCAAAATTGTACCTGTTGTGGATTTCTTAGGTATGAGGATAGGTTTTGGAGGTACGAGAAATCCCTTTGGGATATTTTGTGTTACTATTCGTTGTAATTATCGCAATTAAAAAAAACATTCGCTGTCTGATCTGAAATACCTTTAAGATTGATAAATAACGATTGTTTTACGCACGAAAACCGTGTATTTCTTCTTTCGTCAAAAACTACTACTGGTAGTTAGTTTTGATTTTTTGTTTCCAAATTGACTCTGTTAAGTACACTTGAGAAGTCATCGTTTTATGTTTGACGTCAACTGCATTCTATGAAAAATCACAATCTTTACACTCTCTTATAGGTTAAGTTGCTAAATATATTTTTGGTGATGTTAAATCTTCTTAATACTATACTCTTCAGAAGAATGTTGATTAATCCAATTCGCCGTCTCATGGAAAGGAATTACTGGACCAAAATATGTTCTGAAAATCTTTGATTCCCTGAAGAGGGGAGAAATATAATGCTGTTGAAGTTATCTTTATCTAGACAACAAAAGAGATCGAATTCTTGGAATACAACCATGTGCTATAAGACAAAGATTATAAGGGTAACGTATTCTCAAGTGCCTCATCACCACTTTGAAAGAAGTTCTGGTGTCTTTGAAATTAGTTCTTGTTAAGACTTGATATGTCTGTTCGTCTGTTCTTTCGCCGCTCTGATGTCAAAAAAAACTAAACTACCACATCGCCATTACTCAAGAGATGGGCCACACTACTTTTGTTGAGCAAATCTTATTGATGTCTGTATAACTGATGAATAATGTACACGTAGTTTTAATGACTTTTTTTTATATTATTACAAGTATACATACACTCATTTTTATAGATATAGATTAAGCTGGTCTGTTAGCTTATTTAACAAATAGATCGATTCCACGGTAACGTGTGACCTTTGTACACACTTTTTTGTTTTTTAAGTCTTTTTTCACTAGTACGGCATCAAAGAATCAAGCATTGGTTAATATTATCTTATTATACATCCTTTTGTGAACTAATATCATGCACAATTTTACTGTTCCTAGTTTTTTATAATTTATTATAAATTTTACAAAACTTGTAACGTGTGTGACGACTGAAAACTGCAATTTATTATCAAGTTATACAACTTATTTTTTTCCTGTGAATTGTGAAGTAAACTGCTATTCTTTTGTTTTGGAATAATTACAATATAGTGTAAGGATTTGTGTAACATTTTTAACTTCCTTTGAATTGGTTTGATTTTGGAGGAAAATGCACAAAAGCAGTTGTAACGTGTGTGACATCTATGTAACGTGTGTGAACGCCAGATTACAATCTATCCAGGTTTCGTCTACATATACGATTTCTCGTTTATTTTCCCTGAATGTTTTAATCTGTCTTAAAAACCGACAGCGCCAAGCAACAATCTCGCTGCATTCCATCACTGCCTTGCGTTTATTACTGCAGCGTTTCCATCGGAAACCGATTTGGTGCAGAAATTTTCGCAATGTTTCAGTTTGCCACGGAAAATGAATTCTTTCTTTAATCACAGGTAGCAATGATTTAAACGAGGGTATTCTTTTAGAAGTGTGAAATTCATTAACTACGCTGTGAAGAACGCACAGATCAAAATTATCCAGATACGCTTTGTTACCAGTAGGACGAGGACGATGTTTGCCTGGGGATGAGAGTTGAGCGGGACTGGATGCGGCCAAAGCTTCTCGCTTGATTCTTCTGATCGTCCGCACTGATATGCCAGTGGCAGCAGCTGGCCTGTTCTGTGCTTGACACAACGGGATCAAAAGTTTCTGTGCATCTGCTTCTTTTTCAAAGAATTCTGTGACTTTATTTACAATAATCCTTTCTTTAGAGCGAATAGTTTTCCCTCTCAAAGGCATTATTAGTTATATTTAAACCATCAAAGAAAAACTGTCAAAACGATCAAAAACAACAGAGGAGAATAAACGCTTTTAGAAATCTAGCTCGCCAAAAGAGAAATAACAGTGTAGCAAACCATTCTAAATTTATCGTCTGCGAAATTTATTTTACAACATTAATTTTTTTCAACGTAAATTGTAGTAGTTATTTTAACTGAAAGAATTTAGTTTTTATTTATCTTTTGCTGATTGAAGTATTTTTATTATTATTATTATTTCATTTTGTAGAATAACGTACTAAGTTTTGATGACCTAATGTTAAACGCTTCAAAAATTAGTTGCTTTTCTAAAACGTGCTCCAGATATATTTTTGTTATGATTAACATTTATTTATTTATTTACAGGAATATAATATTATGATAAATAGGTGCACTTATTCTAAAGATTAATATCAATCGGTTACAAAATTGATACATTTGAAAAACAAAATAGTGAAATTAAGAACGTGAAAAATGTCTTTGTACAGCTCTATACAAAATAAATTTAAGAAAAAAAAGATAAATTAAAATGCCACTAGTTTTAAGCATCAAAAATTGTCAAAAAATGTGAACTGCCCGCGAGACCCTGCTACTTCTGGAGGACCAATCTTTTTTACAACTTCATTAAATTTTATATCGTAGAATGTCAGCATGTATTGGCCTTTTCCAAAACCTTCCAGACTTAACCATTACACTGACTTCTACTCCCTCTTCTGTGATGGAAAGAACCAGGTATTAGGTTGACTTTTAAATTAGTCAAACCAGAAAACGGGCGATAATTTTTAATTACTATGTCTGGTTGCGTATTTTCTTCTTGTGCATGCCATAAATTGATTTTATTTTCATCGCGTTGAACTTGTATCACGTGTATTCTTTGAATGCCATCTATTTTTGGCACAACACTCCATGGTTGTTCAGCTGCAATTATTGTGTTTATCTCCTTAACACTTATGTGAAAAACTTTGGTTTTCGGCATTAATTTACCGGCAAGAACAGCAAATTCTTCTGAAGACTGCACAATGGTTTTTTCGCATTTACTCATGCACTTTTGTCGAACAAGAGATTTGGCTCTTCCTCCAGTTCCATCTACGACCCCTTTTCCATGGGAAGTAGCAAAGTACTTCCATTGAAAATCTAAATTGTACTTTATAGAAAGTGTAAATAATAATTCTACCATGAATCTGTTTTAAAACTCTGAGGAAGGGCCATCGCTATATATAATATTTGGTTTTGTATCAACAGGTATGTCTTTTAAAATAAAATCGTATAAGGTGCTAATAAAAGCGAAAATGGTATCTTTGCCCTTATCTATGGTATCTGAGCACACTAAATAAGATCTGCATGATCCATTCTCAAAAACTACTGCTGTAAATAACTGTACAGTCTGTCTGTGCGAGAGAGCAGACTGGATTTCATTTTGATACTCACTTGAAAAGGCCATGGCAAAATCAACTTGTAGGATTCTGGAATTTTTTTTATCCTCTTCAAACGCCTTTGCTTGAATTCTTTTAATGCGAGTATGTTCTAATATTTGGCAGAAGCTTTCAGTGATATGATTGTGGAGTTCTGCAACACATCCTTCATTAATTTTTATAATTAAGCGGCCTGTAGTATCAGTAACTCATTCTTTCCATGTGACAGCTTCTTCGGGATTGCATGGGAGACAAAAATTTTTTACCATCCTTACAACTATCACATGAACCTTTCAACACTTAGAACTTAAATCATTACAATTCCAAAGTTGTTGCTCCCACCAAGGGTTATCATAAATAATTAAAAGACCTTTTAATTTCAATCTAAAATTTTCATGGATTTTGCATAAGCACTGATCACTTGGTGTACTTTTTAAAAGCAAAACATTTTCTGGCCGCAAACTGGCAAATTTGGAAAAGAAATTTCTTGATCTGGGTATTCAGATTTAAAAAGAGCATAGGTTTCACGTAGAAACATGGTTAAATAATGTTTGCGCAAGCATTGTTTTTTACCCCCAGTCCATATTACAATGTTGTCTTTTAATCCAGGAGCTGTATATAAAATATCACATCTGAAATAAAAGTTCTGAACAAGTTCAACAACTTCACCCGAAAGACTATGCTTATGATTTAACTGAGTGCTCATTTTTTCTTCCAGTGACACACCAATTCTTTTGGCCAATCCAGTAACTACAGCAACTTTTTTCCTAGGAGATTTTGGAAGACTCAGGGATGAAAATCTTCCGCGATTTTCCGCTTTTTATATTTTTTCTTTCTTTCCGCGATCAAAAAATTGATTTTGCACCAATTTAGAAAAAATAAATAAAAATAGACTCATTATTAAAATGAAGCTTAAAATAAGTTGATTTTAAGTAGTAGAGGTTGAAATTATTTCAACTTCCATAATAATGGAAATGTTTTTAGGATGCAGCAGGATTGAAATCTCAAGAATGACCTGCAATTATCGGCGAATTATGTACTCTATTTTGGCATGCTGCCAAAAACATCAGTTTCCTTGGTAGGTGGTAGAAATTAAGAAAGTTCAGCTAAAATATTCGTGACCTTGGTTAAAAAATTGGGAACATCATTTTGATCTTTAAAATTTATCACAATAACTAATGACCATGCAATATTAATTAGAGAATTTATTTCTTGAGATACTCTTGTCTAATTCGTCAAAAATTGCAACCCCCTCCTTTTTTACTTCCTTTTACGTAGTAAAGGAAGTATTGTGATCGCGAAAAAAAATATCACTCAAATTTGAGTCTAAATTTTGATTTTGCTCACCCCCGAATGAAAATTCCTTAGTTTCTTTGACCTGTCAGCACGTGCATATGTACCTACGAACATATAAGCAGCCGAAATTTTTTTTTCAACCACCCCCGAGTTAATTACGACGAGTTTTCTCGTGACGTCTGTATGTACGTGTGTGCGTATGTATGTATGTGGGTCGCATAACTCAGAAACTATATGCCGTAGAAGCTTCTAGCTTGGTATGTAGGCTCTGAGGATGGTCTAGTTGTGCACCTCCCCTTGTGGTTGCATTTGAATGTTCCCAAGGGGGTGTTTTACCCCTTTTTTTGGGGTAAATCAGTGTTAATTTCAATGCAGACTCAAGTGATATGAATTGGCGCGACCACTTGGCGATATGTCGCCAAGCGTTTGACGCCAACTTGGCGACAAATTTGACGAAAAAATTATTTTTTGAATTTGGGTTCAACTTGGCGCTATTGGCGATATTTTGCGAAAAATTCACTGAAAGATATTAAAAGCAGCAATATTTAGAAAATTAACCATTGCAAAATATTTTTTGCATTGTTTCGTGGCAGATTAGGGGAGTAAATATTTGAATTGTTACCTTGCTCACTCCAAGCACTTTTTTTAACACTTAAGGCAACTACTAAGAAATTTACACGTAAAAGGAAGTAGTGTGGGGTCCATACCAGATTTTTTACTTCCTTTTACGTAGTAAAGGAAGTATTGTGATCGCGAAAAAAAAATCACTCAAATTTGAGTCTAAATTTTGATTTTGCTCACCCCCGAATGAATGTTCAGTAGTTTTTTCGACCTGTCAGCACGTGCATATGTACCTACCAACATATAAGCAGCCGAAAAATCCTTTTCAACCACCCCCGAGTTAATTACGACGAGTTTTCTCGTGACGTCTGTATGTACGTATGTGCGGATGTATGTGCGTATGTGGCTCGCATAACTCAAAAACTATATACCGTAGAAACTTCTAGCTTGGTATGTAGGCTCTGAGTATGGTCTAGTTGTGCACCTCCCCTTGTGGTTGCATTTGAATGTTCCCAAGTGGGTGTTTTACCCCTTTTTTGGGGTAAATCAGTGTTAATTTCAATGCAGACTCAAGTGATATGAATTGGCGCGACCACTTGGCGATATGTCGCCAAGCTTTTGGTCGCCAAGTGTTTGACGCCAACTTGGCGACAAATTTGGCGATTTTTTTTTTTTTTTTTTTTTTTTTTTTTAATTTGGGTTCAACTTGGCGCTATTGGCGATATTTTGCGAAAAATTCACTGAATGATATTAAAATCAGCAAATATTTAGAAAATTAACCATTGTTAAATATTTTTTGCATTGTTTCGTGGCAGATTAGGGGAGTAAATATTTGAATTGTTACTTTGCTCACTCCAAGTACTTTTTTTGACACTTAAGGCAACTACTAAGAAATTTACACGTAAAAGGAAGTAGTGTGGGGCCCATACCAGATTTTTTTTCTACATTGTTGTGAAAGACATAAAAAATATAAAAAAAAACTTTTTAAGTTTAAAGACTATTTCTGTCCGCTCATTCGCACTAAAAAAAGAAATAAAGGGTGAAAATGCGCTTTGGGTCCCTGCTTGGCGCATTTTCAAAAAGTCGCCAATTTTTGCGTAATGCTTCTCGGAGCTTTCAATTCGTGAGACAACAGGAAAAAACGCGCCAGTTAGCGACTTTTTGAAAATGCGCCAAACAGGGACCCAAAGCGCATTTTCACCCTTTATTTCTTTTTTTAGTGCGAATGAGCGGACAGAAATAGTCTTTAAACTTAAAAAGTTTTTTTTTTATATTTTATTAATAAGTCACCTAAGCAAATTTTTGAACTGGCTTAATATGTTGATTGTTAGCTAATCTCATTCGTTTCATTTCTTCTTCTGCTTTAATATTGCAAGGTTTATCTCCAACAATTTCAGTCGGATTTAAAGCTTCCAGTCGTATTCCTGCTAATGATTGTACTCGACCCAACTCCACTATAAAGCGGAAGTGCGTTAAAGTTCACGCGTGGATTTAACTCTGCAACCGGAAGCAAAACGTGAAAACCATGACAGAAGCAAGTACAGAAAAAGTCTTTAAAAATAAATAGTGAATAAGCAATTAAGAGCTTTTAAAAATATTTACTTTCGATTTCAGAGCGCAAATTAAGAGGAAATCTTGCATGACTAATTTCGCAGAATATGGGGGGAAAACTTTATCCGAATTTTAAGCCGCGCAATTTTCATCTTTTTTGACTTTGGGCTGTTTTCATCCCTGAAGTGTCTTTTTCACAGCTTTTCCTAAACTTTGAGGAGTTTTGTACACATTAGTGATTTGAGATGAGCTACTAGTACTAGCTGATTCTATGCTTGGAATTTCAATATTCTTTGCTAATTGCTCTTTCTTGTTCTGTCTGTACTTAAATTGCCTTGCAGCTGCTGAAACTTGGTATTTCTTTTTCTGTTTAGCTGTCATATGAAAAATTCTATTTTTTCTAATCTTTTCTATTCTTACATTTTCATTTTTTTGATAATCCTTATCTTTTAACTTTTTTCTCCATGTATACTCTTTCATTCTTTCAGCAGCACATTTTCTTTTTTGCCTTAATGTCTGATTTTCCATTCTTTTAGAATGAC
Source organism: Uloborus plumipes (assembly GCA_038373865.1). Classification (NCBI taxonomy): domain Eukaryota; kingdom Metazoa; phylum Arthropoda; class Arachnida; order Araneae; family Uloboridae; genus Uloborus; species Uloborus plumipes. Next base: position 27,081 of record JAXGGA010013326.1, on the reverse strand, counting down.
TAAAACAGTAAAATCAAAATGCAAGAAAAATGTTTCTTCCTACTTGCTTTTACTTCCACTGGAGCTGCTGATGCATGCATAGTTCTAAAGGCTATTTTAAATGGCCAAGAACTAAGGACAAAATATTTTACAAATTACGGGACATTATTAAACGTATTCGTCCTCCGATCCCAACAGGAAAGAGGGGACAGTTTAAATTTGATGAACCCTTTTAAATGTTAAAAAATAATATGTGTGACCTAGGAATAAAAGTTAAGCTAATTATCTTACTTAAAACTGTAATCATTGACATGTATTTACATTTAAGAGCAACAGTCTAGGTCCAATTCGAAGAGCTTACGTCCGACACCGCAAATTTACGTCCGACACCAAGGTAAAAGTAGTTCCAAATTAATTTTATTCAAAACAATATTATTAAAAACTGTAAAATATGCTTTAATCATAAGTATACTATCGATCTTAGCTGTTTTTAAAATTAAAATGTAAGCCAATTCGCAGAGTTTCAGTAAATTTTAAATGAATCTCCAATTTTACTATGTCTGCGTTTACGTCCGACACCAACTCTTTAAATCTTCTTAATTTCTATTTTAGGGATCTATTTTTAAAAACTAACATGATTTTTATTCATTATGATGTAGCGAGTATTTTGAACACCAACTTAATCATTTCTATTCAATTTATATTTGATAAATGGAACTAAAACTAAAAGATATTTCTTCATTTTTTTCGTCCGACACCATGGAATTGCCCAATTGTATTTTTTATGCCATCAAAAGAAACAAGATCACCGACACGGCACTTGCTGCCTTGGCAGCTGAATCAGTTGTCTCTGTCCGGAGTTTTTTCAAACAGTCCCCTGCCGCAAATTCAAAGCTGCAATAGAAAAAAAATCTATTACCCTTGCAAATGTTTTTTGTCATAAAGTTAAACGTAATCAGTGAGAATTCGCCGACATTGCGGAGAACGGTGCAAAGTGTGTAAATTCAATGTAAATCTTTCGAAAAATAATAAATACTACGTTCACTGATGTGTCAATACATTGATTTCTCCAAGCCAGAGGAAGCAATTGACTCTGACCCCCCTAAATGAGGACCTGACAATTTGGCTGCGCTAAGCAAGATTCATTATACACTTTACGCAAATAAGAAAATTGAACGTAATTAAAAGATAAGAATGCTTCTAACATCACCAACACATACACATGCCTTTATTTCTAATGAATTAAGTGAGGCAGTCCCATTTATATTCTTCAGCACTTATTTTATTGCGTAAGTGGTCTAAATATTGTCAAACATGTGAGAACTCGCAAAAAATTGAAAATAATTGAATGAGGTAAACTCTGGTGAAATTTTACATTACTTTAGCCGTATAAAAGCACACATGTTCAAGTCAAGGGTTTCATCAACTGCGAATTTCATGCTTAAAAAAAAAAGCTGTTATACAATTCAGAAAAAAAAATTAAAACACACAGACTGTTATTGATGTAGCAAAATATTCAATCTACCAATACTTAAATACAGACGCGGTTTAACTTGAAATTTGAGCAGTGAAACATCTTAGCATTGCCATCTTCTATGAGAAAGACGTAACATACGAATCTGATGTCCAGAAGTTTGTATGTGCCATCGACAAATAGAACTTCTGGGAAAGCATCATATGCTTCCACCATGTTCTTATCCTATAAGAATAATCCATGAAGGACATCTTTTGCGTGGACTATGTTAAAACTACAGCCATATGTATATTGTAGTTTGTTCATGACTTCATCTAAGCTTTTTGTTTTCTTTTTGTATCTTGTTACAATATTTGATAAGTCTTTGAGCAAAACAGATTGTCCAGTTTGCTGCATTAATTTCGCTTGGAGAATTTTTTTATTGACCCTCATCTTCAGCATTTCGCTGACATGCTTTTGCAATTCTTCCGGCTGTTGTCTTTCGTGGAAGTTTAGCTTGTACAAATTTTCATTCACAATATGATTGTGATCTAAGCAGTTCTTAGGCAAATATAGGCACTTCCCATCTTCTGTAATAACAAAACTGCAGGAAGAATTCGCATCCGGATTTCATAGCCCTAGGAGTAAAAAGAAAAAAAAAAGTATAAAAAATAGGGCGCAATGCAGTGGCGTAGCAAATGTGTTGGTGACAGTCCGGAATCCTTGCAATGTAGTTTAATTAAAACACACAATCTGTTGTTGAAGCAGCAAAATATTCGATCTACTAATACTTAAATAATTTAGACGCAGTTTAACTTGAACTTTGAGTAGTGAAACATCTTACCATTGCCATCTTCTATGAGAAATACATTACAAAAGGAACTGATGGACAGAAGTTTGTATGTGTCATCGACAAATAAAACTTCTGGGAAAGCATCATATGCTTCCGCCATCTTCTTATCCTGGAAGAATAATCCATGAAGGACATCTTTTGCATGGACTAAGTTAACACTACAGCCATATGTCTATTGTAGTTTGTTCGTCACATCATCTAAGCTTTTTGTTTTCTCTTTGTATCTTGTTACAATATTTGATGTCTTTGAACAAAACAGATTTTCCAGTTTGCTGCATTAATTTCGCTTGGAGTATATTTTTTATTGGCTCTCATCTTCAGCGTTTCGCTGGCATGCTTTTGGAATTGAAGGGGCAAGTGGATAATTCATCGATATACACGAATTCAAATTAGTGTGCGTTCCATTGTGTTAATGCGCAAACCCAATGGAAGGGGTAACAGGGGTGGTAGTCTTCAGGGGCTATCCCTGATTTCAGGATTTTCCAAATAAGTGTTCAGGGTTTCACAGAGTGCTTTTCCATGATTTGACTTCTGTTCATTTTCTCCCTTTCCTATTAGCGAGTGCCAAACAAGTCGTGGGGAGAGGAATAGGAGGAAAACAAAGCCGAACGTTACACGTGTTCATAGAAAGTTCTTTTTTTTCGCTATCTAGGTTATGGGCTTTTATATGGCAGAAATTTCAATTTTTAAATAGCTTCAAGTCTCAAGAATGTAAAAGGAGGCCTCGCAATGTAGTTTAATTAAAACACGCAAAATGAGAGAAGCATTTTAAATTAGTAAATATTATTTTTTTCGTCTTAAATTTACAGTCTTTTCGGCAATGAACTAATTCGTTTTTCGCAATATTTCATTCACTTCATCTGTGTCTGGACATTCTGGATATTCTTCTTGTATCCTTTTTTTAAATAATGCTATAAATAGAAAGATGAAAAGTAATTGGAGTTTAACGTAGAAAGTATTGCAATAGAATAATTGAGCATCACAGTGCAAATTGGGTTAAGTCAGAGAGTTTGGTTTTTACATGACAGTGGTAAAAACTGTTTTTCCTTATTTTATGGAATAACAAACGATACATTTCTGAGTAAAATTTTCTTTACCATTAAAAACCTGAGACAATCTGTATGAGTCTAAAAAGATCCTGGAGCATATGTTGTGCCTTCTTGCTTCTTTTCCTTTGATGACTGCACTATTATCTTTCTTCTTTTAGCTCTCCGAGGTTCTAAAGTTCTGGCGTTGCTCTGTCGCTCAGTCTTTTAGGCGTCGCAGATCAGCAGCAGCTATTGCAAATCTACTTATAGACAGCTTGAGTAGCTTCATGACTTCTATATGAGCAAAATTTCCTTCATTTAACTCCAAAATTGCTTCACTCGTAGCGATTTCAGCAGTCATTCTGCTGCAGCCAGAAGTCTTCGGGCAAAACTTCCATATTAAAGAATTTAAGTACTCGTTTGCATTTTGTGCTTTTCCCTCTAAGCAACGGCGTAAAAATTTTGGACTCGACAAATTTAAAAAGACTTCTTTAATACAGTCCATAACTGCCTCTGGTACCGGTTTTGAATGTTTATACTTTCCTACAGTTCTTTTCGATACAGCCTGTTGGTACTTGTACCAAGATGATTCACCTTTCGGGCAAAAATCATGGGACGGATTTTTATCTGTGGCCCTTCTATGGTAAAAAATAGCCGATATGGCCATTCTCATATTGGTAAAATTAGTTCGGTTTGCTCTAATAGCATTTCCATAATATTTAGTTATGTCGTTGATTAGAGCTTCTGTAAGTCTCCCTTGTCCGCCGAGTGCTTTGCCATCTGATAATTTCCGCTTTTTTTTAATTTTTAAGCTTCCGCAGTTGACTGCCCATTCGCTTTTCCACGTGCTCGACGCATTCAACTTTTTCAATTTTTACTTCTTCTCCATATGGTTTTGATTCTCAGAGCGAAAAAACGGTGGAAGAGTCACCATCGCCAATGTACTTATCATAGATCCAGTTTCTGTCAGCGATCGACCTCGAAAAAATTCGCTTCATACCTTCCACTTCCGTTGATCCAGAAGATCCGGTATGATTTTGCACGCATTTGTCTGCATGCAATTTATACCATGCTTGGAATTCTATGGTATGCATTATATCTCTCCATACACTGTTAAAAAAAACCTGAATTTTCAGGAAGTTTTTTCCTGATTTTAACAGAAAATTTCTGTTTTTGCTTCAAAACGTATCTTTTCCTTAAAGAAACAGAAAAATTCCGTGAATCACCGAGTAAGAGAAACAAAAACGGCATTTTCCCGCCTTTACGGTTGCGGCGCCAGCTTTCTGCGAGAGACGTGCAAACTTAGACGCTTTTCAAAATACATCGCTTTCGAACGTATAATTTTATTCGTGTCTTTTAGTGCGAAACCGTTGGTGTCGTGATACATCTTGTGAAGCCATTTTGCTTTAATTTGAGATAGCTTTGAAGAAAAATTTCGGCTGGATTTATAGCGTTCCCCCAATCATTTTGTGCCGTTAGAAGACTTGTGAAAAAAATGATCTTTTCACGCACCTGGAAGTCATGTGATGATTCTGTATGCCGCGTTTCCCTTGTACGACATTTTAAAGAAAATTCAGTTTATCAGTCCATAATTAATCTCAATGCATTCAAGCAAAATGGGCAAGAAAAGGATGTGTGAGTATATTTTCAAATCCATACACTCTTTTGTTGTCTTTTTTGTCAGTCGTCTATTAGAGGTAAGATTTTCGTCCATTAGAGGTAAGAATGGCTCCTCCCCATGAATTTTTATCATGTTTTTATTTTTGTTATTATTATTTTTAATTTAATTTGAGTCTAGACTTAATAGTTAGTTATTTCATGATGTAAACCTATAGACATTTAAGGGTTACATATATAAACTAATTATGAGCGCTGAGGGTTAGTAAAATGATTTTTGTAATTTTCCACAACGATTAAAAAACTTAGTCTCAAAACTAAACTTTTTTAATACGCTTTTATTAGTTTCACATGTGGGTTTGTTTGTATGCATGTATGTAACTCTAAATGAAAGATAAAATTCACGTTCTTTGCAAATATTAAAAGTAATATGTTTAATACTGTTGTTAATACTAAAAGCTAAACTATACTACATGTTGATGTATTATAAGTGTTTTAGTTGTTTGTGTATGTAACTCTGACTAAAAGATAAAATTCACGTTTTTTGCAAATATAAGAGTAATATATTTAAAACTATTATTAATACTAAATGCTAAACTATATTACATATTGATGTATTATAAGTGCATCTAAAAGCGTATTTTTTAGTTTTTTTAGACCAGTTTAAAGATTATTCCTTGGAAGCGATTTCATTAAAAACAAAAAATATCGTCAATTTTCAGAGTCCATTTCTTAAAGTGTTAATCACTATGAACACAATAACGTAAATATATGAAAAAAGAGGAAATCAGTAAAAATACAGGATTTTTTTAAAGGAACCACGAATGTTTCAAATTCAGAAAGGAAAAAAAAACTTTCGGAAGAATTTAATTTGTATTCAAACTTAAGAGAAAATATTTTTTGAAAAAATGCACCTTGTTAATACTGCTTAATGTTTTGAAGTTATGCGCTCAGAAATACTATGTATTGATCATTCCATCTTCACAATATTTGAGTATTTTATGCGAGATTGATGTAATCTTTACAAAAAAAATCGTGTTATTTTAATGAACTAAAATTTTTAATGGAAAAAAAAAAAGCCAATTTTTGTATTGCTTTATTATTTTTTTAAAGGCAAGATATTTAAGAGTTTGAACTCACGCACCGGATTTTGCTTTAAGTATGAGCGGACATTTTCAAACTTATTCTAAAAAACAAAATTCGTAAGAGTTATAAAGTTTACATTTTTGCTCATCATTTTGTCTTTATATATATATATATGGGCGATTCTCTGTTTTCCAGGTTCCATCCCCACTGACAGCAATTTTTGCAGATGTGTAAACTGTGGGATCACTTTCATCTTGGGCATTAGCTGCAACCAATTCTTCGCTCGCTGCTGTTTTCATTGACTTATCAGCTGCAGCGCTTGACGCAATGTGAATTCGATTTAGAACTAAATCGTAGGATTTACGGAACATTGGAGGAGGTAAATCCATTATAGAGCAGAATGTCGAGAGTCCTGCGTACCCTTGACCGATTCAACGCATAGCATACACTGCTCGTAGGTTTATTTAGGCTACATTTCTTTGCTTCTCAAGCATTGGACAACTTCTGAAGGTTGACAATTGCTCACAATTGCAACATGAGACTTCAAACTTTGAAGATAATCCAATAATTAAGATTTCCTTTATGTCTGTTTCACCACCACATGTTTTGCAACATATGTGTTCTGTTATTTCCTTGATAAATGAAGAAATGTCAACAAGTCTATACCTATCAAAGGATGTTGTTGTCTCTTAGTCTCTTCATACTGCTGGCTTTTAGCAGACGAAATTTTTTTCGCTGATGCACTAAGCGAAGTATCTGCCGACAAATTTTTTGCTTTAGTGTATCTATTTCCTTTAAATTTATGCTTTCTTGGTCTTGTACCTTTTCGTTTTATCTGGTGCATCCATGACTTTAGCCAGAAAATGCGAATGCTTTCTCAAAGAAAAAAAATCACGCCGAAAAAATCACAAAATTGAACAGAAATCTCGGTTCAAAAAACGTGCTGATTTTGTCTCGGTCGCGAATCTCAAATAGTAAACAGCACTTATGAGATATTTAGTTGTTCACTAACTACGTACTTTCATTTCGAATAATTGAAAAATTGTAGCGAAATATTAAAAATAATCCATAACTCAAAACAGAAACTTAGCAGACGACATTCAAACCAAAACAAATATTGTTTTACAAAAAAAATCATAACTTCCTTAAAAGTTCGAATATTTCAACACGGTTTGTTTTAAAATGTACAGGAATAATGTGGCTTTGCAGTAGAGTAAAAATTGAAAAATTTATAATCGATATTTTGAAAGTTCTCGATCCGAACAGCGAATTACCAGTTTACAGAGAATCTCCCAAATATTTGATCAAGTATATATGGGTGATTCTACGGTCAATGCGTTTTTTGTGTCCCTAAAGAAAAAATAATTTGTTTGATTTCACACTCATTATATTACTAGTAGCCGCCATTTTTATGATTGTAGTGGTGTGGTAAGGGCCAGATGAAATTTCAATTTTTGGGGGGTTTATCGATACCAGGGGAAAATGAGTTACCAGGGGAGTGACACTATTGGCAGGATTCTGGTTAGATTTACTATTATTTCAATTATTTTTCGGTGAAAAATCAGAGTATGGACTCATTTCCATAAGACCTGTATTAAAAAAAAATCGCGTTATAATAAAATAAATAAAAAATCAATCTTGAAAGCACGGCATGTTGCATACAAGTCGCACCGCAGATCCCGGATAAAAACACTTCCCGCATTTTTTACGTTCATTCAAATAGCTTTCGCAAGGGCAATTAAGACAAAAAATGAAATTAATTATGCTTATAACACAGTTTTAATGTATATTTACCCTTTTTTTTGGAACAAAACTGCCAGGGGAGTGACACCAGAGAAGTGACAAAATCACACATTACCGATGAAAACAACATCACGCGTTCTTCTTACCAGAACTTCACGTAAACCGTGATGTCTGCACACAATAAGCATTACATTATACATACGCTCACTTATGTAACGATGAAATATAAGAAGTTATACTTACCAGGGGAAATACTACAGCGACTGGCGCAGTACGCTTTGAGGCACTTACAACGAGAACCGATGCAATACTATTTGAATTTTTTTAAAACCTCTTAGCTTGCTTTTAACTTTACTCAGTATTACACTGGTTATTCGCAATCAACGTCATCCTTATGCATTTTTTATGCTAAATTTCAGTGTTTGAAGTTCGCCAGGTGATGGTGACACTCTTGATATGGCCCGTTGAAAAGTATTTTTTTTAAATAATATATTTATTTTTTTCAATGTTTACTGATGAAATATGTTTCTCTGTTAATGTAAGTGTATGATTATGTCAAAAAACATTATGCCAAGTTAGCAAAAGTTGAACGTCGAACATGTTTGTACAAAAACTAGTATTTGAACAGGCCAGGGGAGTATACATTTATGACTATTTTCAGCTACAAATGCTAAAATAAAATAATTGTAGTGAATTAATTGGGTGGTTCATATAAAAGATAATAGTCTGTAATGCTTAAGCACACAAAAACATTAATAAAATCAGTTTTTCATGAAGTTTTTCCATTGGCCGTCTGAATTCAAATAGCGTAAAATCACCCAAATTGGATAAAATTTTCTTTACTATAAAAATTTATTACTATTTTAAAATTATTTTTATTATGTATACTACTAGATACATAAATATAATTTATCATATATTAGAAGAATTACATAAATTATTATTTAAGCCTTATATTTTTCTTGATTTAAGATGAAATTTAAAAAACAAAGTTTTTCACTTATAAAATATAAAAAATATATTTGGATTAAAAAATCCGGGCACCATGGTACATGTGCCATTTCTCAAGGAACAGGAATAAGTGGGAATTCACATCTTAATTCAAGATTTTCTCAGAGGTTGTTGCACTTAACATGTCCGGTATTTCGGAAGTCCGGGTTTTCACGAACATGTACTGTATAAATATAAAAGGGGGCGCCAAATACCCTCCCCCCATTTTTTTACATTGCAAAGACTGAATGTAACCTCCCCCCCCCCTGAAACCATCAGCTATCTACTCCACTGATACTCTTTGAAAGAAGTTCACCTAAGCATTTATGTTAGCATCACTGCTACTTACAATGTCCTTGAATAAATATGTTACTCACAAAAATATTTGGTTTTATACGAAAAATTGCGAAGCATGTTCTGTGGTAGTTTTTATAATAGCCATTAAGCCAAATATGGTAGTCTTTATTATATTTTCAAGTGCGATAATTTTTAATAAAAAGCGTATAGTGGAATAAATGCCGCAATAACCAGAGATTCTTGACATATGAATATTTTTATTGACTTTAAATAATTAGTGTAATGTCATAAAGTTTATGTATGACTGATTAACTATGCTATATATCTTCCAAGTGTAACAATTGTTGTTTATGTTATTAATATCAATAATTAATCATTAACTTATTAAATATATTCAGAAAATATCTTAGCCAAACAGAAAAATGTAATACTTCACCACTTTTATTGTCCCCAGGTTTTTTTTTCCGCATTTAACACTGATTCAAACATTTTTTAACATTTTCCATCAAAATCTCTTTAAAAACTCACTTTCACGCTCAATATTTAAATTCTGGTCCCGTAGCACGGGCGATGTTGCCAAAGTAAGATTATGCTGTATGACAATGGCTTAAACACAAAACTGCACCAACAAACACTCAGCCATTTGCCTAAACAATGGTTTTGTTGGCGAGCTGTGAAGCAGAAGTATTGGCGGAGTTTTTTTAAATGTGGTGAGCTTATCACCACATCCTCCCCCACGAAACAGTTTTGAAAAAAAAAAATAATAATAACGACCCATTAGGGGGTAAAAGTAGTCAAAGACAAGTGAAGCAGGGCCTTGTCGCCCAAAATGCCTCTGCTAGGGAACCAGAGATGGAGCAAAATACACAGAAACCAACAATTTCCATTTTCCATACAAAACAGAACTATCAACCAACAACCAAAACTAACAGAAATACCCCCCCAAAAAAAAATGTTAAGATAATTGTCATTTCAAACTATTACACATGGGTGGTATAACTTCAACAATAGGTAGCCAGTCATACATAAACTTTATGGCATTACACTAATTATTTAAAGTCAATAAAAATATTCATATGTCAAGAATCTCTGGTTATTGCGGCATTTATTCCACTATACGCTTTTTATTAAAAATTATCGCACTTGAAAATATAATAAAGACTACCATATTTGGCTTAATGGCTATTATAAAAACTACCACATTTGGTGCCGTGAAATTTCGCCCCGGCGGTAAAGCCGATGATGACATATGAAATGTATAAAGTGATTTTTAATACAAATTGCAAGAAATATTGTGAAAATATATGACTTCATGATGAAATATGAAGCAATGATGAAATAATTGCAAGTTTTTGAAACAGATTGGCGAAACAAGTTTTGTTGGCGATACAATTTTTGATACATTTGGTTTTAATCATTGTTGGAAATATTTACTATATGCATGCAATACTTTGTATTTATTACACAAAATGTTTATATGTGAAACACATCTAACGTTCTCAACACTCGACATTTTAACTAATTTTCGCCTTTTGAATTTAATTACGAGTTGAAACTGTAACCTCCTACTACATTGTTCCTGTTAAGAACCATGGGCCCCAAAAGAGCAAACAGAACAGTAAATACATTGGTAGTGAATGCCAGATCGCCAAGTGATACTGCAAATTCAAACACGTCCACCTTTATGGTACACATAGACCCGTTTGAGGGTGAACCGTCGACTCTGGATTATTTTTGCGAGTCAGTTGAAGACATAATAAGAATAAATAAATGGACAGGAGACAGAGCATTTACATTTATAAAAAGTAAACTAAAGGGCGCGGCGTTACAATTTTTTATGGAGTCACCCTGTTTACGTAAGGAAAGAGATTACAAAGCTTTATTAGAAGCATTAACGGACTTCTTCAGAAAGGACATGAAAATTAGTATGTTAGACTTCCACCAGTTAGCCATGAGGCCAGAAGAGTCGATAAAAAATGTGGCTCACAGGATAACACGAATAGCTGCCGCAGCATTCAGTCTACCAGAGGGTGAAGCCCTCAATAAGATTAAGCTTCAAAAATTCCTGGAAATCGTTCTCCCAGATATCAGAATAAAATTGCTAGAATCCAAGATTAGCTCATTCGAAGAAGCAGTAATTAGAGCCGATGAGCTCCAGGATTTGTTTATACAAGCTTCAATGCTTTCTCAGAATTCAGTGCAAGCAATACAAATACAGAAATTGAATGATCAAGTGAATGTCTTACAAGAAAAGTTAAAAACGCGTACTACCTCAACTCCTTCAACTAGTAAACACGTACGAGAAAATTGGAACACAGAAAACGCCAATACAAATGTAGAACATAGGAGTCTAATTCAGAATTACAGGGAAAATTGTCAAGGGAATTATAGACCATCGTTTAATCCCTACACGAGAAGAACAAGTAATTCCCGAAACGAAGGTTACTGGACAAAAACATGTGCATACTGCAAGAGAAGAGGCCATTCAATCGACAAATGTTTTAAATTAAAAAATAAACACAATAATCAGTACTCAGGATCAAATCAAAACTCACAAACAAAGTACTATGGACAGTTTGAACATCCTAGAAACCAAAATTATGGTCAACGGACTATAAATCATTTAAACGTCCAAGATAGTGCCAACTCCCAGCATAACGAAGATTTTTGTAATAGAGTTGCTAATTGATTGGCTGTCCGGACTGAGTATTTTAAAAATAATAAAGTGTAATAAAGTAATTATCGCTCTTAATACAAGTTTAGCATTAATACTTTCTGGCCCAATTGTATTTGGAGTGATAACAATTTAACTTTTTTTTCTAGAAATTATCTAAGCGACAAAAACAGTCCCCTGGCTATCCCAATTCCATAGTCTAACTGTTAAAGATAGTATTTCAAAAACCTATTAACACTACATAAATTTGGCAATTAATATCTAAAAATAGAATAATGAAGCTATATTTTCTGCACGAGTATGGGTTGCGAGGTAACCTACCAATCTTTATCTCCAATTTTCTTAAACATTGATCTTTTCGTGTACGTGTCAAATCTGTCTTGTCGGATACCTTCATCCAAGAAGAAGGTGTACCTCAAGGAAGTGTGTTGAGCGTTACTCTTTTCATTATAGCCATCAACAACTTACACGAACAATTGCCTCCCGCTGTCAAAGGTACTATGTTCGTTGATGATTTCCAAATATCTTTTTCGTCATCGAACATGAGTATCGTTGAAAGACAGCTTCAAATTGCTATCAATAAGGTCTCTCAATGGACGGAGGAGAATGGTTTCTCCTTCTCCCCCCAAAAAACTTTCTGCATACATTTCTGCCGTAAAAGAGGTCTTTATCCTGACCCGGAACTTCTTATTAACAACCAACCAATATCTGTAAAAACTCAGGGAAAATTTCTTGGAATCATTCTCGACAATAAACTTAAATTTTTGCCACACATACAAGAGTTAAGAAAAAAATGCTCATTGAAACTGAATATTCTCAAAGTCTTAGCTAACAGTTCCTGGGGTGCGGATACAGAGTCCATGCTAAGAATTTACAGGGCTCTGATACGCTCAAAAATTGATTACAGTTGTCAAGTCTATAGCTCCGCAGCTAAAAGTTATCTAAAGATCCTGGCTCCAATACATAATCAGGCACTGCGCATCTGCACAAGGGCGTTCCGAACCTCGCCTATTAAAAGCTTACATATTCTAGCACAAGAACCTTCTCTGCACTATAGACGTATAAAGCTTTCTCTACATTTTTATTTTAAAACTAAGCCAAACCAAAACCACCCTTTGCATCTACATCTTTTTTATCCATCATATATTGACTTTTTTCTGCGCCGTCCTTCGGTAACCCCAACATTTGGGATTCGAATGCGACAGGCGATCTGCAACCTGCAGCTTTCTGATTTTGATTTACCCGATAAAGCAGAACTTATTGAACCTTGGAACAAAAGTAACATTTCACATATTTATGATTTCTGTAACTTTCAAAAAGACACTACTGCAGACTCGGTATACCAACAAATCTATTCCGATGTAAAACAAAAATATTCCTCATATAAAGAAATTTTTACCGACGGGTCTAAATCAAATGATCACGTTGGCTTCGCGGTAGTAATAGACGGTAATACTATTTCACAACAACTAAATACTTCTTGCTCAGTCTTCACTTCTGAAATCAAAGCCATAGCCACCTCTCTCCAAACAATAGCCCAATCAATCACAAAAAGTGGATAATTTACACAGATTCGAAAAGTTCTTTGGATGCTCTTTCAAACTGCAGCAATATTAGTCATCCTTTTGTTGTTCAATCTTTTTAGTCATATCATAGCCTAAAACAAAATAATTTTAAACTTCTTTTCTGTTGGATACCTGGTCATGTAGGAATTGCTGGCAATGAGGCAGCAGATACAGCTGCTAAGGCTGCAAGTGCCCATAGCGAAGACCTTGTTCCCTTTGACGATATAAAAAAATGTATTAAAGATTATCTTAACATCAATTGGCAGCGTGACTGGGATGGAGAAACACGGAATAAGCTGCACTCCATCCAACCTTCGATCAAAGGTTTCAAATCCCTAAACTATAAGAGAAAACAACAAGTAATAATAACCCGTCTTCGCATCAGCCATACAAGATTCACCCACAAACACCTTCTTTGCCGCGAACCTATTCCTACATGCAATAGATGTAATGTTAATCAGACAGTGTTGCACATTTTATGTAACTGCCCAAATTTTAATCATACTCGTTTAAAATATTTTAAGACTTTTTATCCATCTATGACGGAGTTGTTAGGGGACACAATCCATCCTAATTTGTTCCCATTCCTCCATGAAATTGGTTTTATATCTCTAATTTAGTATTTTTATCCTTTTCTGCTTGTTTCTGTCATCTTTGTATTTATGGTTTTACTTAAAATTACTAGACAGATTATGTTTGACAATTTTAAACTTTATGTTAATGCCAGTTTTGGAAATGTTTTTAAATCTAAGTTTTACGACGGTTGTATGTTCGGAAATTTTAGCTTTATCATCTGTTAATTTTTTGAAATTTTATAACAGCGTATGGCGCAGCATAGCCTACTAAGGCTCTTGCGCCAAAAAACCTCATATAACCAACCAACCAACCAACCAACGAAGCTATATTTTTCTTATGAAATAAGGTATAATTACGTATTTCTAAAACTTAAAATTGTCATGTAAATTCTGTCCGGAGTTTTTTCAAACAGTCCCCTGCAACAAATTCAAAGCGGTAATACGAAAAATCTATAACTTTTGCAAATTCTTTTTGGCATGAAGTTTAAAGTAATCAGTGTGAATTTGCCGAAATCGCCGAGAACGGTGTTGAAACGCTACTTTGCTTAGTTTGAGAGTAGCATTTGTAATGAAAATATGCATCAGGGTCGTTGCAAAAACAGTCCTCTTGGAGGTGACTTTATTAATGTCAATTAATTTAATTATAAAACATATTAGTTATTATGTCTACGATTTGTGCCTAAATTTATAGGTAGTCTCGTAACTAATTATGTTCCAATAGTTTTGTAGATATTTCGCAACAAAGAGCAAAAACACAGTCCCCTGCCTAGTTATACTAGGCGGGGGACTTACCCCCTATCATGATTTATCAGAAAAACACAAACTGCAATTGGCCCTCTTTCAAACCAAAGTAATAGATTCATTTTCTGAGCAATTTTATTATAATTATACGAACATTTCAAAAAACCGTGCCCGGACAGATTTCGTGTGAAAAATGACGAGTTTACAGAGAATCGCCCAAATGTCTCTTTCAGAAATGCTTTTAAAATTTTATGTCTGACTCATTGTAAAAATTTTAGTTTCAGCATATCTTTATTTTAGACAAGAACATCGTTTGGTGCAAGAACCTATAAGGCTCTTGCGCCAATAAATCCAATCAAACCAACCAAGTCTTCCTTTCTCCCTTCCAAATTCTTCAATCTCCCTCCGACCCACCTGAGGATCGCTCTCCTACCTTCTTCCACCCTCTGAAGGGAAATGAACGATTACTCCGAACATCTCAAAAACAATAAGCGTCCGACAAAACATGCGTCTTCAGTTTATTTTTAGTCCCAGTTCCTTTGAATTTATCGATCCCTGTTGCGCTTCCCGCCAACGGAGCTCAATCGTCAACTAGCATCCATCCGTGCCGGACTCCTCGCTTTATTTCTCCCGGAACGTCTCTTGATCCCGAATAGCTCATCTCTCCCGGATCCTCCCACTGGAAGAATCCCCGCTTTTACCCAAACAACTCTTAACAATACAAGTAAGCTTAAAATCACTTTATTTTCTCCGTGTGTTAGATAGTTGCCATTTGACATTTTCGCCATGCGATAGCAACCTTTGTGTGAACCTATGAAATTTTGAATATCGAGAAATGATTTCGACTCTTGAAGATGCATGTTATATTGTTTTTAAAGATCTTCTATTTGTTATCATCAAATGACATTTGATTCTTCTGTCGCCATTTCACGTTATTTAAGGTTAAGAATAATACTCTTATTCAAAAACATGTGGATTAAACATAAAAGCAACGCAAGAGGAAATTGTTTTAATTTATATGTGATTAATTTATATAATTGACATTCGTACATGAAACGGAAAATCTGCTATACATGTGAAATTATGAATATTAAAAATTCCTTTCGACACTTTAAGATACACTATCGGTAAAATTTGTTTCCTTTTTTTTTTAGCTTCTCCCTTGAGCATAAATTTCGTTTATTTACTAATAAAAAATTCGCGGTATTTACAATTTTTTTCTAATTGACATTTGATCTTGTTGCCTATTAGCGATATATATTTGAAGGGGCAAATGGATAAAGGTGATATGTGACAATTTTTGAAAAACATACTTTTTACCATGAATGAAGGTGATAAGGTAATAATTTCTTTCTTGAAAGCTTTTTCTAGACATTAAAAAAAATTGTCCCATATCTATTTTATTCACTTGCTCTTTCAATTGTGTTTGTGAGTTAACACAATTGAACACACACTAATCTGAATCACTAATCTAAATTTTTGTAAATCGGCGAAATTCAAATGTCACATATTATCACCTTTATCCACACACTTGCCCCTTCAATTCTTATAAGTGATACCATACTAAATAAAAACTTAAGTTTACTTGTGAAGCTATACGAAATAATAATTACTTTAAAAAGATTTAAGTTGTACAATTGACATTTGTGTTTGGAGCATATATACAAAATTATAAATTTTGAAATATTTTTTCGTTACTTGAAAATTGCATGATTGATACAATTTGTTTTCGCGGGTTTTTTTTTTTTTTTCAATTCAATTTATTACCAGTTGGGGGTGTGCTAAAATTATTTA
The DNA here is from genome assembly GCA_038373865.1 of Uloborus plumipes. Lineage (NCBI taxonomy): Eukaryota > Metazoa > Arthropoda > Arachnida > Araneae > Uloboridae > Uloborus > Uloborus plumipes. The sequence goes on along the minus strand of JAXGGA010013326.1, from coordinate 10,686 downwards.
TTGCCATTTTATATTTTCCGAACAAAAATACAAAATTTATAATAGAGCGTGTAAATTACGTGCGTAAAGCAATACGCCAAGAGAATTTAGTTAAATATTCACAGGTTTGAGTTGAACAACTGTCATTTCTACACGGAGCACGATATCTTCCTTTGTGTGTACATCTGTTATTTGACATCAGAAATTCTTTCGATACTTGAAGATAAAATGATTGATGACATTTTTCTCTCTTTATATTCCGATTGTTCTACTCTTAAGTATTCGCAATTATTCATATTTGAATGATTAGTGCCAATTAGTATTTTCTAAATTGAACGCTAGACTAATGAGGTTGGGTATCTTAAACGTCATAAAAAATTTAAATTCTTAAGTGTTATTACTAGATAGGGCTCTTCATCCAGATAGCTTTTTTTGAAGCTAAATAGCAAGTAATTGCACAACAATTAGAAAAGCGTTGAATGCAGTCCTTTATTTTGCTATGTGGTTTGTAATAAGCTCCATTTGACAAAAAGTAAAAGGAAAAAAGTCTCCTTTTAAAAAGTTATTTATTCAAAACGATTTATTATTATTGTTTTATCCTTCACGCAATTATTTTTTCTATATGACGTGGTTAACTTGTAATTTTGTCTTTGAAGAATTTAGACTGAAATTTCAAAAGATCTCAGTGTTTGCATACAAATTTTCAATATTTGCTGTTACATGCATTGTTTACGTATTATTTTATGGCGTCGCATCAGTATATTTAATAAGCTTTTTAAAAAAATTTCCTCTTTTGTTTGCTACATTTTATGAAGTGCAAATTAAATTAAATTTTGGGGGTAATGCACTCTATCTCACTGTTTACTTTTAAAAATAAATAAAAAAAAAAACACCTCGCCAATTATTAGGATGATGTAATCGAAATTTTTTGCTTTTTTATGTTTTTAATTTGAAGAGAATTTCAAGTTATCCATGTCAATTTTTCCATGTCTCTTCTGTGTAACGTCCGTCACAGCTTTTTATTCCCTTAATTTCCCACAAAAAACAAAAAATCCTCATGTCTAAATTCATTTGTATTAATGTACCATGGTTCAATAATGTACCACATCAAGATATTTTTGACCTATTTTAAAAGTAACAAGTTTTTATCCAAGACAGTACGGAATTGACAAAAATGAAACGAAATTTAATGTTTATGCAAATTACCGTATTTTTCGCCGTATAAGACGCACCGGCATATTCGACGCACCCAATTTTAAAGGAGGCAAATCTGGAAAAAAAAAAGATTATGAACTAAATTCTGTATTTTATATCAACTGTATAAAGTTAACAGCAGTTTAAGAAAAATTTTATGTCAACCATGTAGCATACGAAGAGCTATCTTTTCTCTCATAAACAGTCAGCAAACAGTGAAAGTAACAAAAATAAGGCTGTCACGTTTGTATTCGAACTCCAAGAATTCTTCTTCTTTGCTGCTATTAGAAATGAGGAAGAACAGATCTACGCAGTCATTGTTATCACTTTCTTCCTCACTGGTGTCAAATAAGACGTCGTCTTCTGTTCCATCCAAGGCGTTACTAATGCCACACTCCTACGGTAAGGTATGTATGCAGAAATGAAGGGGCAGCGGAGGGCCATGTGGGCTTTTGTATTTGCCGTATAAGACGCAGGCACCCCCCCCCCCCGATTTTGGGGAGAAAAAGTGCGTCTTATACGGCGAAAAATACGGCATATATAGACATCAATTTAAAATTACTAATCTGATGCAAAAATTCTGAAATCAACTTAATTTGAAAAACCCAATGAAATAAAATGAATATAACTGTTAGGCATAAAAAACAAATAATAAAAACTTAACACCTACATAAAAGAAGGCGGCCTCCGGGCCACCTTGGGATTACATCTAAGAATTTCAATTTTGAATTTGTACCTGTAAAATAAAATATCCTTAATGTGTGTAATAACAACATGAACAATAAATGTGTGACATGTCGCTGCTTGAAATGAACAGTGGCATATTTGCAAAAAACTACTTTTCACTAGAGCGTTTCAAAGTTTTTGCAGTAAAACGGTATTTTGAAGTAAAATGGTATTAAGGGTACTTATGCCGAATCAACTTACAGAGACATAGATGTTCCTCCTCCAAGCACTTCTTCAGAACTGACGCAATGGCGGCTGTGTCGTTGTTTACTAGGAGAAGCGCGTCAAAATACCAACCCCCCCCCCCCCCCCGTTGTCCGTTTACCTTGTCGTGGTAGGGGGGCTTGCGGTGTGGTGAGTTCGGGGCGAGCTCTTGGGTGGAGTCGTGACCCCCAGTTGCTCAAACAGAATATCGGCGGGAAGGGATTTGTTTCTCCTTCCTTCCCTCATCACACTTACCAAATTTCGGAACAAAAACCCAAGCCAAGGTGTGTCAACCGTGCCGATGGCTGCGTGGTACCGGGGCTAAGCGGTATCTCATACGGGAGGCTTCAGGGCTAGCTGGCGAACCCTGTCGTATGCAGCCTTACCCCTGTGTAGGGGGGCTACGCAGGGGCTCGACCCCACTTTTCCCCCCAGTTCTCCGGTCCAATTGTGGATTCAAAAAATAAAAACTCTTCTCCCCCTTGTGGGGAGCGTCAGAATGTTCTATCATCCAGCACTGCCAAATTTTTCATTATCAAAAGGAACGAAAACCTTACTTTTGCAGCTGTTTCTCCGTTTATTATAAACAAAGCCCTAATTCATCTTATAGGTGAGTTTAATTCAGTAAAAAAAATACGTACTGGTGAGCTTCTAGTAGAAATAAAGCAGTCGAAACAAGTGGAACCAATACTTGCAATTAAACAACTAGGCCCATATCTTTGCTCTGTGACAGCCCACTCAACTTTAAACTTTTCACGCGGAATAATTTCAGAGCCTGACCTTCTTTTCACGTCGGAGAAGGAAATTCTAGAGGAAATGTCAGACCAACACGTAAGTGGAGTGAAGAGGATCACTATTAAACGCAATGGCGAAATGCAGAATACGAAGCATATTATTCTGACTTTTAGTACGCCTATCCTCCCTTCACGTGTCAAAGCTGGTTATCTCTCATGTCCTGTCAGACCATACATTCCTAATCCGCTACGGTGCTTTAAATGCCAGCGTTTCGGTCATTCCAAGCTATCATGCCGTGGTACAGATACTTGTGCCAGATGTGCTGAGCCCGGCCACGATAGCAATGAATGTACGAAGGAATTCAAATGCGTCAATTGCAAGGGAGATCATCCCTCATACTCTAGAAAGTGCTCGAAATGGCTCTGTGAAAAAGAAATACAGGTAGTTAAAACCACACAAAATATATCATACCCAGATGCTAGAAAGATTGTAGAAGCTCGCACTCCTACAGCCGGACTTTCTTATGCAGCAGCAATAAGAAAGGTATTGAAATCCGCAAGCACGCAAACAGAGCCCCAAATATGCAAAATAACCAGCAGTAAGATACTTAACTCACCTAAAACAACAAATAATCAGCCAACTACTTCTAAATCACCACAAAAAGTTCGTAATGAAAATGAAATCCAAACAGTTCAAAAACCCAGTACAAGTACCGCAGTTACAGTGTCTTTAAACAAAGTAAATGAACAAAAACAAAAGAAATGTGCAGAAAAAAAGAAACTAATTCAATCGCGTGCTAAGATAGGGGTGGCGTCTAAACAGAGACCCCCAAATTTTTATAATTTTAAAAAAGAGGACTTCTTGCGCACTAGCAAGAAAGTAACTCTTGGTAAATCTCGCAATTACCCTCCTCATGAGGACGTCGAGGACGTTGAAATAAAAGATATTCCGTCGTCCGATGATGAAGGATGGACGGAGGTTCCTGCCTCATGAGTTGTTCTTCTTTCCTTTGGCCGTTTGTTCTTTTCTTTCATTCTATGGCCTTGAGCATTCTATCTTGGAATTGTCAGAGTTACTCGCATAACGTCACGGACGTCAAAGATCTTGTCGAATATCACCAACCGGCCATATTCTGTCTGCAAGAAACATTCTTGTCACCTACTGATACACCGAGACTGAAAGGTTTTGCAATGTACCGCAAGGACTGCCTAACAGGAGACCGTCGTTGTGGAGGAGTGGCATTGCTAATCTCTAATGATTACGCATCAGGCCAACTTAATATTAACACGTCCCTTCAGGCAGTAGCTGCGCGCATACACCTTCGCTCGCTGTTAACAGTATGTTCTGTGTATATTCCACCTTCTTATGACTTAAGAAGCGTGGAATTGCAGACATTAATTGATCAGCTGCCACCCCCATTTATCATCTTGGGGGACTTCAATGGCCACAACCCTCTCTGGGGAAGTCCAGACTCCAACAGTAGAGGTTTGACTATAGAACAGCTTATATGTGACAATGATCTTTGTATTCTTAATAACGGTGAAAATACCTATTTCCACCTTCCGACGCAGTCTTACCATGCCATCGATCTTGCAATATGCTCACCTTCACTTCTGCCCCGTTGGGATTTCCAGGTTGAAAGTGGTTTCTACACTAGTGGCCACTTTCCGATTAAGATGACATTTACTGGACGCAGCAGCTATCAACAGCAGCAGCAACCCCGTTTCCGCCTTGATCGAGCCGATTGGGCAATATTTACCCAGCTGGCAGAAATAACATCCGAAGTTGTGAATGATAGTGACATTGATGAAGCGGTAAGCCGAGTAACCGACACTATTTTGAATGCAGCGAACGCTGCTATTCCAAGAACCACTAAGGGCAGGATTAAATTCCCTAAGCCTTGGTGGAACTCTGACTGTCAGGTAGCTCATAAGAAGCAGAGAAAAGCATGGCACACATTCCGTCGTTATCCGACCACACAGAATCTAGTGGCTCTGAAACGAGCTCGTGCTGAAGCTCGGAGGATTCGACGGAAAAGTCAGCGGGACTCGTGGCGTACGTATGTCAGCACAATCACGACGTCCACCCCATCCAAAACCGTGTGGGGTAAAATTAAAAAAATCGCTGGCAACTATAATACATCTTGTGCGCCCATTTTAGAGAAGAATGGTCAAATTTTATCTTATTACAAAAAAGTGGCAAACTGCTTGGGGACTCATTTGGCAGATGTCTCCAGAGCAGATAATTATTGCCAAAAATTTTTAGCTCTAAAATCTGTTAAAGAGAAAAGACTCCTGAATTTTTATTCTAACATTAATGAAAAATACAATTCAGATTTTACATTTAAAGAACTTAATACCGCTTTAAAAAAGACAAAAAACACATCACCGGGTCCAGATGAGATCCACAATAGTATGTTAAGAAATTTAAGCAACTCTTCTTTAGAAAATATACTGCAGCTTTTTAATCGAATTTATTCTGAGCAGCGCCTCCCAAAAACATGGAGTCAAGCAATAATAATACCTATTCTTAAACCAAATAAAAAATCCGATAAACCAGAGAGCTATAGACCCATAGCTCTCACTAGCTGCTTATGTAAACTAATGGAGCGGATGGTCAACGCCAGGCTGATGTACATTCTGGAGTCGTACCATCTGCTGTCCCCCTATCAAAGTGGATTCAGGCGTGGCAGATGCACAGTTGACAATCTGCTGCTTCTCGAAACATTAATTAGAGAAGCCTTTCTTAAACGTAAATATCTTGTGAGCGTATTCTTCGACATAGAGAAAGCATATGACCGTACATGGAGATACGGGATTCTCAAAACTCTGCATGAGTATGGGTTGCGAGGTAACCTCCCCATCTTCCTTGCCAATTTTTTGAAAAATCGATCATTCCGTGTACGTGTCAAGTCTGTTCTGTCGGATACCTTCATTCAAGAAGAAGGGGTGCCCCAAGGAAGTGTGCTGAGCGTAACTCTTTTCCTAATAGCAATCAACAGCTTAATCGAACAACTACCTCCCGCTGTCAAAGGTACCATGTTCGTTGATGATTTTCAAATCTCTTTCTCGTCACCGAGCATGAGTATCGTTGAGAGACAACTACAAACAGCTATTAATAAAGTCTCGCAATGGGCGGAAGAAAATGGCTTTGTTTTCTCTGCTCAAAAAACATTCTGTATTCATTTCTGTCGAAAAAGAGGTCTTCATCCTGATCCAGAGCTATTTATTAATAACGAACCAATCTCTGTAAAAGAGCAAGGAAAATTCCTTGGTCTCACACTGGATAACAAACTGAAATTTATACCTCATATACGAGAATTAAAAAAGAATTCTCACTAAAATTAAACATTCTTAGAGTCTTGGCTAACACTTCTTGGGGTGCCGATACAGAGTCCATGTTAAGAATCTACAGGGCTCTGATACGCTCAAAACTTGATTACGGCTGCCAGATATACGGCTCTGCGGCCAAAAGCTATCACACACTTCTGGACCCAGTACATAACCAGGCCTTGCGCATTTGTACAGGAGCTTTTAGAACTTCTCCTATAAATAGCCTGTATATATTAGCACAAGAACCTAAACTTCATTATAGCCGGCTTAAAATATCTTTAAATTATTACTTTAAAATAAAATCTGACACCAATCATCCTCTACATTTATATGTTTTTTACCCATCGCATATTGACTTGTTTCGGCGTCGCCCTTCGGTTACTCCAACATTTGGTATCCGAATGCGACAGAGTATTAGTGACCTTCAGCTGACAGAATTTAAAACTTTTAACAATGTAGAACCTTTTGAGCCATGGAGCGAAGATACTATTTTTACACTGCATGACCTTGAGAAGTACCCAAAAGAAACAACAAATTTAGTTTACAAACAAATATATTGCAGTATTAAAAACAAATATTATCAATATAAAGAAATTTTCACGGATGGATCTAAATCCATTGATCACGTTGGCTTTGCTGCAGTTTTTGACGATCGAGTAATTTCAGGCAAATTAAATACCTCCTGTTCCGTTTTTACCTCTGAAATTAAAGCAATATTTACATCTCTAAAAGCAATAACCCAATCAGACCATAAGAAATGGATAATCTACACTGACTCAATGAGTTCAGTAGAATCTATCACCAACTGCAATAACAACAGTCATCCTCTGGTAATTCAATCTTTCCTTTTATACAATATCTTAAAACAAAATAATTTTCAAATATTTTTCTGTTGGATCCCAGGTCATGTAGGTATTACAGGTAACGAGGCAGCCGATACAGCTGCTAAAGCTGCAGACATTATAATCGATGATCCTGTTCCTTTCAACGACATTAAAAATGCCATATGCGAAAGTCTTAACACCCATTGGCAGCATGTCTGGAATGCTGAAACTCATAATAAATTACGCTCCATCCAGCCCTCGACGAAAGGTTTCAGGTCATTGCAGCTTACCAGGAGACAACAAGTTTTAATATCTCGACTCCGCATTGGTCACACAAGGTTCACCCACAAACATCTCTTGTGCCGTGAACCAGCTCCAACATGCCGAACATGTAATACTTCTCAAACAGTGTTACACATTCTTAGTGACTGCCTTAACTTTAATCACATTCGTCATAAATATTTTAACAATTTTAATCCATCTTTAAAGGAGTTGCTGGGGGACGCACTTCACCCGGGTTTGTTCCCCTTTCTTCATGATATTGGCTTTTTGAGTCTGATTTAGTGCTTTTACTTTGTCCTTGTTTTTGTGTCGTCTTTCTCCTGTTCAATGTGTTTCTAATTTTAGAATTTTAAACTTCGTGTATGTGTTTCTTTTAGAAATGTTTTTAAAATGTTTAGAAATTTTGGTTTTAACATATTTTTATTAGCCCAGTGTAGCCTATAAGGCTCTTACGCCAAAGAAACAGTTAAGTGAAAATCACTTGACTGTTCCTGCGTTCGTCTAATCATTTTAAATTTTGAACCTTTAATGTGTCTTGTTTCGAAATGTTTTTAAAAGTTTAGAAGTTTTTATGTGCATTGCATTTTAGATAATTTTATTTCTGACATATCTTTATTTTTAACATAAAACCATAGTTTGGCGCAGTATAGCCTACTAAGGCTCTTGCGCCAATAAACAAAAAACAACCAAACCAAACCAACCAAAATACCAACTATGCACAACGACACTAGCGATTGTTGCGTGATATTTTAAAACGAGAGATAGCCGATATTACCACAGGAAAGTGTAAAAAAATGAATTTTTTGATGTAATTAAAAAAAAAATCGATTTTTGCAGATATGCCACTGTTCATTTCAAGCAGCGATGTGTGAATTAAGAAGCTGCCCCAGTGCAAAGTATGCAAAAGCTTAGAAAACAGATTTATATTCAAATTCCCCAGTAAAAATATTGCAGAAATCACATATTAATGTCATTAAAGTAGATACCAACTTTCTCCGAAACTGCGACCTAATTTAAAAATATGCTAGAAAGCCATGATTTTTGAAAAAACGGGCGATTCTCTGTAAACTCGTCATTTTTCGCACGAAATCTGTCCGGGCATGGTTTTTTGATTATTGGAACAGTGAAAATATTGATTGTAAACGATACAGCAAAACTTTCAAAACAAGAGCCATTTAGTTTCTCCGTAGAGACCTTTCTTTTGTTTTAAGCAAAGTGTTGTATATATTCATCATTAGCATAATTGAAAATAATTTAAAATAACAAGCGTCTAAATCTATTTACTGCAGACCACGATACGAAAATTATAGTAAGCTGATGAAATTTTATAACTTTTAACACTAAGAATGCCTCTGGACTCAGGGTGAGGTACTTGTGTACAAAACATCTAGGTTACAAGTGAACAGCTCATACGTGTCGTTTCATTCTATTTAATCACACGAGGAAAATGGTTAATATTTTATGATCAATTCATACATAAGGGCGATTCTCTGTAAACTCGTCATTTTTCACACGAAATCTGTCCGGGCATGGCTTTTTAAAATGTTCGTATAATTACAATACTATTGCTCAGAAAATGAATCTATTACTTTAGTTTGAAAGAGGGTCAATTGAAGCAAGCTTGTGTTTTTCTGATAAATTGTGATAGGGGGTAAGTCCCCCGCCTGGTATAACTAGGCAGAGGACTGTGCCAGGTGGCTGTGTTCTTGCTCTTTGTAGCGTAATATCTGCAAAACTATTGGAACATAATTAGTTACGAGAATACCTATAAATTTAGGCACAAATCATGGACATAATAACTGATATGTTTCATAATTAAACTAATTGAAATTAATAACATCACTTCCCAGAGGACTGTTTTCGCAACGACCCTGATGCATACTTTCATCACAAATGTGGTTCGCAAACTAAACAAAAAGTATCGTTTCAACACCGTTTTCAGCAAATTCACACTGATTGCTTTAAACTTCATGTCAAAAAACATTTGCAAGTGTAATAGATTTTTTCTATTGGAGCTTTTAATTTGTCTCAGGGGACTGTTTGAAAAATCTCCGGACAGAATTTACACGACAATTTTAAGTTTTAGAAATACGTAATTAGACCTTATATCATGAAAAATATAGCTGCATTATTCTATTTTTAGATATTAATTGCCAAATTTATGTAGTGTTGATAGGATTTTTGGAATATTACCTTGAATTGTTAGACAATACGATTGGGACACCCAGGGGACTGTGTTTTTAGCCCTTAGATAATTTCTAGAAAAAAAAATTAAATTGTTATCGCTCCAAATACAATTGGGCCACAGAGTATTAATGCTTTACTTGTATTAAGCGCGATAATTACTTTATTACACTCTATTATTTTTTAAATACTCGGTCCGGACAGCAAATTACCAGTTGACAGAGAATCGACCATACCTCTAATAAAAGCCATAGGCAAATCAACATTTAAGAAATTCTCATTTGCTTAGTATCAGCGCTTCGCATTTTCACACCCCAGAGCATCCCTATCGATCGCTTTGGAACTCTAACCGCTTGATATCTTGTGAACTTCTAAAATTTCACACATTTGGTTCCAGTTTTCTAAACCCTATTTGGAAAGAAAACTGTGAGAGTAATTACCAAAAAAGCTTGCAGCAGAAACAATATAGTCTTTTCTAATAAACTAACCATTTACGCATAACCTTTTCACCATTGTTTAAGTCTCTAACACAGTAATGTGTACTAAATCTTCGACAGGTGTCAGTCATCATGTGAAAAATCATAATTTTTTAATTTCTTGTGACCCTCTGGGCAGCTCCACGATAATTTCAACCTGATGATCTTAAAGTTCGTACAGGGTTGTTCTTCGTATTCTTTCGACTTGTTGCTGGTAAACTGGATATTGTTTCGTCAGCTGCATGATCAGTGGGAAGATTGGCGTCGTTGCCACAATTTGCCCTATGACAATTGATGCACATCAGCTGCTGACTGTCGCAGTCGCTATCAAGATGGTTTTCTGCACAATTTGGGCAAGATACTCGGTTTGTTTGACAGTTTTTCGCTATGTGACCGAAGTTTTGACACGCGTAGCATCTTCTTATGCCTAGAAATTCTTTAATTGGAGGCATTTTCCATCCAAGATTTAAAGAATGATCTGATATGAGTATGTGATACGAAGAAGATTGACACTTAATGACCCAATTTATTTTTCCGTTTCGTCTTGTTAGACGAATCTGAATTTCAAAGTCTTCTTTATCTAGGCCTGATGATACGCATTTTGTAAATCCAGAGAGGAAAAAAATTTATATTGGGAAATCGAGTTGATGATATTTTTAATTTTCGGGAGCGACTTGGACTTCTTCTGGGTGGAACAATTTCTGATATTTGCTGCACAGCTTGGACAGCCGAATGGGAAATAAACCCCAT
>JAXGGA010013325.1:0-35647 GCA_038373865.1 Uloborus plumipes | reverse complement strand
GATATTGATTATCTTATATTGTGTGTGTCTGTCTTAGCAAGAATAAACTGCAACTGTGTTTTTCTCCAAAAAGTGTTTGTTTGTTCACACTAAATGAATAAATTTCCTTTCATGAAATCAGCAGGGGTGATTGTGAGTTCATAAAAAAATACCTGAAAGTTTTAAAGAGAAAATGTGTGTGTGGAGGGGGGGGGGTGTTTTTTCAAAACCAAAGCTCCTATTACTTAAGCACAACTAATTTTACAATTATACATACATAAAAATTCATTTCATTTCATTAATTAACACATTTCATATTTTCGAATAGTTTCAAATAGTTTTTAGTCAAAATATTGTGCATGCATCTAATTGAATCGTAAATGAGTAATAAAGTTACGTTTGAGCTGGTGTTTACAAATTATCTCCAAAAAAATATTTTAAGGAGGATGCAAAAGTCTAACAGAATTACTGTTTGTTGTGCAAAAATATTTATGAAGTAATGAAAAGTTGGATTTGTCACTGAAAATATGGAAAAGAATTGATCTAGATGCAGTACCCATAAATTTCCTAATCAATTCAATATGACTTGAGCCAAAGATTTCATATTTGTTAATACTGAAGTAAAATACTATTTTAAGATATTATGTATGTTAAAAAACTTAAATAGTTGAAACAAAAATAAAATTCAGCCACAGATTCAGCATTTGAGTTTTTGGCATTTGACAGTCTAAAATAGCGTGGAATTTTGTTTAAAACTTTTATTTTAATGATTTGATCAAAATAAAAAGAAATGTTATTTGTTTGTCTTTCAACAAGGAATAGCAAGCATCGAAAATGAGAAATATATCACTCACAGCGGACGCACAAAGAGATCGCAATTTTCAAAATTAAGGCGTTAAAATTATGAAAAGGGCATATACAAGAATTCAAATAAACTTACTTCAGATTTATAATCAAAAGCTCTGCAATAACCATATTTTTTTTACTATCCACATAATTGAAGCAAATAAAATTAAATCAGATCTTCAAATTTTCACTTTGACATTTTGATTTGCGTAAAAGACATAGAATTTCGCAGAATTTATTTTAAATTTAAATTTTTTTAATATAAATAAAAATATATTTCATTTAATTGTCTCTTAACTAAGAGTAATAAGCATCAAAAAGGAGAAAAATTCGATTCTCATATCGGATGCAAAAGGATTGCATTTTTTTTTAATTGAAGTCCTCAAAATCAAAAAAAAAGATAAAAACAAAATAATTTATTTTTTAAAGTAAAAAAACAATTAGAATGGCATCTTAAGATTCCTATTCGGCGAATATTATTAATAATTATGGGTATAATCATCGAAAAGTCGAAAAAGCAAAAAAAAAAAAAAAAAGAAAGAAAAATCGGAGGTGGGAAGATAAAAGTATTATTAAAAATATTTTATTTTACCGGATTTCCGGTATTTTCATGATCGAAAATACCGGAAATCCGGTAAAACACCGGAACACAATCACCCCTGAACCAAGAACTCCTGCTGAGGGAAGACAAAAGTATACCTACCACCTGCGGAGTCTGCTTTCCGTCCAACCCTCGAGTAGGTCCAATGTGTGAAGTTTTTTGGTAATGTAGAGTTTTTAAATTCTTTAATGAGTCCCTTCGTGAATTGTAGGAATACCGTCCCACAGTGACTGGAGCCCTGTTCATATTTAGTTTATGCTTTTCGGGTTTAGGTTTCCTTTCAAAAGAGGAAGTGAGCAATCGGGAGGTTATTTACGCCTCGCAATTTGTACTGCTTATCTTGAGGAGAGCTTTGAACCCCCATTCCCCCACCACACTACTCAACATTCATTCGGGGGTTAGCAAAATCAAAATTTAGACCGAAATTAGGGTGAAATTTTTTTCGTGATCACATTACTACCTTCACTACCTAAAAGGAAGTAAAATTAAACACTTCATCATTTATTTTCCTCACAGAAATTATACTTCACAGTAGTATTTTAATAATAATAATAAATTTCAGAAAAATTCTGATTTAAATCTTCAGTTTACCTTTCAAGATCTTTTTTCAAATTTGCCATTTCTTGTTGAAGATCTTGTTTTCGTTGTTCTATAACGAACCTTTGGTACTCTTCACCTCTTTTCTTGGGCATCTTATCAAAATGAATTGTATGTAAGATGAAGATCTGTATCATTAAATTCTATTCAAGTATAATTTTAACTGTAAAATACTCATTAATAATAATTATATTAACTACATTTTATATTTGATTTCATGAAACTACCCTTCTATAGTATTCCCACTATACTATTCTTAATTTACATCAGTAATAATTTTATTTGTATATATAATTTTAACTACTTTTTATAACATAATAAACAGTTAATACAGAACATATATTGATCAGAAAATGCAGTTTAAAAACTGTTTGAGAGCTGTTTACTATTTCCTTAAAAACTGTCCACTCTGTTATACATGAAGCTTAACAGAGTGGACTAATAACAGAATGGACAAATAACTGGTTAAAGAATACTTTCTAAACCTAAACATAAAGGGTGCGTTCATAAAGTCGAACTCGTTTAACGAGTGAAGCGTGCAAGGCGAACGTGGCGTTCAAAAAGTAAACGCGTTAGCTAACCGGTCGTTCGGAAAGTGTAACTCGGTTAGTTTCGTGAAGCGAAAATCGTAACGAAGCTCACGAAGGAAAAGGGTGGTTTGCTCAGTTAAAAAACACGGCTGCGCCCAGTGCTAGCGTGTGTTCCATTTGCGATATCCAGGGTTCGTACACACTTCTTTAAAAGAAATTCAAGGACTTTTAAGGACTTTCAAGGACTAAAAAATCCAAAAAATAAGGACCTTAAAATAATTAATAACAAATTGGCCTACACATTTTCAACATTTCTAAATGTTTCTTTTTTTTTATCAAATTCAATTAGAGGATGATGCACAGTACAGAACATAAAAGAGAGATTAAAACCAATAACATTTCACGTTGATCACTACAAACATGTGGGAGAGTAATTTCCAAGTGCAAGTTCAGGACGCGAGTGCAGGATCGGAAAAAAGGGTTTCTTCTCCGAACAGGAGGGGTGAGCGTGTTTACTCCTTAGACCACTCGGTGGATGGGAAGCATCATGGGGGAAGCCGTAAGCGTTCGGCAAACTTAGCTGTTTCTTATCAGTTGTTTAAATTTGACCAATTGTGTCCCTGATTTGGCACCTGCATCGATGGATATGGATTCCTAGAACAGGAGCGGAGCTGCCCCCCCCCCCCCTCTTAATTGAATCGGCAGTTTGAAGAAGGGAACGAACGAAGACCAAAATTTTAAAATTGGGACTTTTCGTGATTGTATATCTCCTACTGTGGATACACATGTTAGTGAGAAGAAAAGAACAAAAACCAACCTCCAACATTGATTGACGCAGTATTTAAATCTATGTGAGTTGGAAGAAAGGAACAAGTCCAGGTCTTAGTTCCCTTTTTCCAACTAATTACGCAAACCTATGGCTAGGGAGCAGCACTGTTGCTGTGAATCTTTATCACTCGGTTGGATAACAAATTCTATCAAAACCTACATATTTTGTTTTGATAAAAAATTCAGTTTTGAAATTTCTTAGTGAAAGTTCTCAAATATGTCATCCATATTTAATAAACATATTTTTTGATTATTTTGTTGTCCTAATCATTTTTTAAAAATTTTGTTACAATAATCTTTCCTTAAACAAGGACTTTTGCAAACAAACATCATACCTGTAAGCTGTTTTACTTGAAAATCCCTACACCATTGCATTAGTTTGAAGAAGGGAACAAATCCAACGACTTTGATGGCCCGTAAATCCTTACACACAATAGATAAACTCAAAATGTAAAATACATCCAATTACATTGAAGGCAAATAATGCTACAAATGAATCAGAAAAAAAAAAATCAGTATTTTAGAAGGTTTTTTTCGATTTGCCAGAAAACTACTTTTTGGATTTGTTCCCTTCTTCAAACTGCCGATTCAATTCTGAATAGAGTTCCCGGAACGAAGTGCAGCCGAAGCGGAAATATCGCACTTGCAACCCTGCAGTGTAGAAATCGCTCTAATCGAAAAACGGCAATCTGATTTTTTTGAAATAAGGGCAGAGTAAAAATAAGGACTTTCAAGGACTTGAGACATTAAAATAAGGACTTTTAAGCACTTTTAAGGCTAAATAAAAAAATAAGGACTTATAAGGACTTTCAAGGAACCGTACGAACCCTGATATCCGATATAAAACGTCCGAACGTTACAATTATATGTTCGGCATGTGTAATCTTGCAGCGAATATGTACCTGGTTTTATCCAGATAAGTTTTTTTCAACAAAAAAAAAAAAAGAAATACCAAAAAATTTGCATTAGACATAAATTTTGCTAAATTTGGGGCATCAGAAAATTTTAAGTGTTAGAAATTTAAATAAATTCTAGCACAATTAATTTTTTGTTCTGCACAACCGACAATTACTACAAAAAAATATTATTATATTTTGAAATTTTTTTGCCTTGGCAAATGCAGTGTACTTTACTTTTTACTATTCTTCTACTATTACATTAATACATAGAAGAAAGTATTGGATTTGTGAGAAAATTTTCGAAATGTCGAATTTCTGACGGATTTGCACTTTTTGGGTGTGCGCTCGAGTCCATTTCGCCCATTTTTGGAAAATGTCTGTCTGTGTGATGTGTGTATGTGTTGTGACCAGTTTTTGTGGCCCGCTAGAGCAAAAACTACTGCATGAATCGAACAAAAATTTTTTGCACATATGTACCACCCATGTGAACTGGTGCACCTGCCTTTTTTTAGCGAATTCCTCCAAGGGGGGTGGAGCAATCGCACGTGTTCTGCGCGGGGGCGATTGCTATATCTCAGGAAGTAACTGGCGGAATCAAACGAAAATTGGTTCATAGGTAGACCCTACTGAGTACAGGTGCTGATTCAATTTGTTTGTCAATATCTTGAAGGGGGGGTGGAGAAATCGCACGTGTTCTGCGTGTGGGTGATTGCTATATCTCAGGAAGTAACAGGCGGAATCAAACGAAAATTAGTCCGTAGGCAGATCCTACTGAGTACAGGTGCTGATTCAATTTGTGTGTCAATATCTCAAAGGGGGGTGGAGCAATCGCACGTGTTCTGCGCGGGGGTGCGAAAGTATTTATAAAGTAATGAAAGTTGCATTTGTTACATTTTGTTGCATTTCATTTATATGTCTCCCAACTAAGGGTAATAAGCATCAAAAGTTCAAAAGTAAGAAAAATTTGATTCTCATATCAGATGCAAATAAAATAATTTACTAAGGTAAAAAAACAATTAGAATTTTCACCTTAACATTTCTATTTGATGAATATTATAAATAATTATTGGTATAATCATCGAAAATTCGAAAAAGGAAAAAAAATCTGAAGATGGGAAAATAAAAGCCTAATTTAAAATATTTTATTTCCGGTATTTTTGAACATGAAAATACCTGAATCGATCATGAAAATACCAGAAATCCGGTAAATAACCGGAACACAATCACCCCTGTACAACTGATGATAATCATTCAATGATAATCATTCAACAATTAGAATTTTATTTCTCAAATGAAATTGGAAAATAAGTAAGAAAACTAAAAAATAAATAGTAATAATATTATTTTTCAGCAAAAAGAGCATTAAAAGGCATTTTTGGGAATAGTTTTGAAAAATTTCAGAGGGGGTTTGAACCCTAAAAACTCACCCCTTAAATGCGGCCCTGAAACCTATGTACCTATGCCTAGGTACTTCCAAAGTTTTAACGCGGGAAAATATATCAGGTTTCAAAATGCATTTTGCGTTCTACTATAATATGTCAAGATATAATTCAAAATACACCTTGTTTAATTCAAGTCGTGTCTGATTTTATGAAAGTTAACTAGAAGTCGTTGTGAAATATATAGTTGAATGAAGAAGTTGGTGATTAGTGGAATGTTTGTTTCTAAAGCCAAATTGGTAATTTGGTATGATGTCTTAGAAATTTGGATGGTTGTTTATTCGATGAAGAATGATTTTCTTGAAAAGTTTCGACAAAGTACTTAGTAGGCTTATAGGCCTGTACTTTTGTGGGAAACTTGGGTGAGCTTTGGGCTTTAATATAGGTGCTATAAGTGCATTTTTCCAGGAGTTAGGGAAACAACTGAGGATGATGCTAGTGTTGGAAATTTGTGTAATGAACATCAGTATGCTGAAGGAGAAATTTTTGAGGATGAGATTATTAATACCATCTTCTCCAGGACTCTTATTGTTTTTTGTTTCATCAGTAATTTCATTAGTGTTAATTCTAGAAGGTGGGATGGGAATGTAGTAGCTTTCGAAGTAGAATAACTTTCATTCACTTCATCAATGAAGATATTACAGTAGTGATGACTGCTGTGAGTAAATTGTTGTTCTAGTGAGTTTGCGGTAGCATTAGCTTTTTCTTTTTCAGTGTACGTCATACCCATTCTACCATGTAGCGGGGGATGGTTTGGGATTTTTTATTCAGTCTTTTCGCAGCGCAACTTGGAAAAGAGTTATCAGAGGTTTCAAGAGAGCTAAGGTAGCTGTCCCATTTCTCTTTTTTGTAGTCAATGATCAATTTTTTCTTTGTTTTGGTGAAGTGATTATACATAGTTTTGTGTGGAGGGTATCTAGTTGTATTCCACAATCATACTGATTTTTGAGCGTAATTATGCTGCGAATGTAAGTTGGTAGTTTAATAGGTTTGTTAGTGATAGTCCCAGCATGTGTGGCTCCAATTTTAGCTTCATTTATTTTATCATTAATGAAGTTGATAGCTTCTTCAATGTTGTTGATATTTTGAATATGAGGGGGAGTCTGAGTGAGATTTTCCAGTGTAGTGGTGAATTTGTTCCAGTTGATGGTACTGATGGTTTTAGGGGTAAAGTTGTTCATATGATTTAGCTGAAATTCGACAATCATAGGATTGTGATCAGAGCGTAGCTCATGCATGGAGTCAATAGTGAAGTAATTCATGAAATTGGTAATAGCAAAATCAGTTCTTGTACAGGCGTTTTCATCACAGAAGTGAGTGGGGCTGTCTGGAGTAAGGATTTGAAAATTGTTGCTAGCACAAAGTTAAAAAAATTTTTTACCAAAAGTATTTGTTCGTCCAGAACTCTAATTACTGTGTTTAGCATTGAAGTCGCCTATTAATATTGGGATGTTTGGACTTTTTAGTTGTGTGAGGTGGTGTGGCTGTTGAATTTTCAATTCAACAGTTAGAGCATTCCTACTCTATGGAAGCAATACATGGAAGTTAACCAGACAGCAAGAAAAAGATTTTGATGCCTTCCAAACCAAAAACCTGAGAAGAATCCTAAACATTTACTGGCCAAATAAAATTTCTAATTCAGACCTATACAGACGCACTAATTGCAAGCCTATAATTACACAGTAGGGGGGGGAGCATTGCTATGGGGAAAAAAAAAGTTTTTCTGAATTTAACATTGAACCCCCTAGGATGATACAATGTTATACAAAGATGACATAACAAGCAATTTTTTTGAAATATCTCAAAAATTGTCCAAACTCTGGGTGTTTTTTCATATTTTGACTTTATTTCTCGTTTTTGCATTGCTTCGAAAACATTTTGAACAACAATAAGGAAATAAAAATGTTAGATTAACTTTCTTTGGTGATACAGTCTAAGTTAAATATTGTCACAGTCTGTATTTGCTATATTATTAATTAAAACATGATTAATTAGTTCAAAAATAATTGTTCTTTTAGAGGAAACATCTACGGAAATGTCTATTATCGGCCGAATAATAATGATTTGTTCCCCTTTGGTTTTATGTATGTCATCTTGTATTGGCCATATCCAATACAAGTTTGAATCTTTTTTAATCCTTTTCATATATTTTATCCTGTATGTATCAGTACCTTCATCTAATTTGCTTATGACTTGACCAACACCCCACTCTCCATCCCAAAGTGCAACAACCATTTCATTCTCATGCACATCTTGCAATGGCAGTGGATCATCTACAGATTCTGCATTTGTATCAGATGTATTGCATAAAACAGCTCTGATATCATCAACAGTTGCAGTAAGGTCATTAACTTTATGGCCATATAGGACCTTTAAGTTGCTCATAATTGTCTCGGGACTTAACCCTCGTTGCTTTAAAAGTATGTGGTCTTGTTTTAAATTTCTGAAATCACTTTTAGCTATTTTTACCAGTAATTTCAAAACTTTGCACTTTTCACCTTCATCTTTGACTTTTCCTCAATTTCTTCATAATTAGTTGGAATAATGCTGTAATTAAGTAGAAATTCTTTTTTATGGTAAGCATTTTTCTTTCCTGTATTATCTTCACTGTGTCAATGTCTGTGCTATGCACTGTTTGAAAGAATTCTGTTTTTGGGATAAGCTCCGAATTATTTTAAGTTCATCAGTTTCTTTTTTCATTATTTTTAAACTTTTTACTTCTCCATTCATGATCAAGAAACACAAAGTCATTTGAATGCGTAATAACTATTTTCTATATCACCCCAGCAAAACCACATGGTCCAGAATGTTTTAAACAATTATCAACATCTCCAAAAACTTTTTCTGTAGAGATAATTGGGTTGGTGCACTTTCAAGCAAGTGCTCTGGAATTTGCTGCCGGACAGGAAATTGATGATTGTTTGAATTACCAAACTCAAATGCACCCCCTCTCTGTTTAGCAAATGCGATTCCACGGGCACATAACATCTTCTGGCAAATACTGTTAATAAGATCTTCATCAGCTTCCTCAAACTCTTTCCGTATTGTTTCCATCCATTCCTTTCATCACATTAGAGTTAAAAAGATATTTATTTTCAATGCTCCTAGAGCTGAAATTTATTTAAACTGATTTGAGCAAACTGCTTGAACTCCAAAACTGAACTAAAGGATTGAAACAAGAAGTACTGTGCTGCTACCTATAACTGAGACAAGTAAAATGTATTTTGCATGGCCTAAATAGAGTCATTCAGTTTAAGATATCCGACTTATTTTGAAATAAACTACTGTATTTTGCTTCTTTCTTTGAATCAAGTCAGTAATTCAAAAATGTTTTTAAAAGCTTTCTTCATAATTCCAGAATTTCTCCATTTTTACTCATATATTATTTGCTTCTTAACCTCTTCAATTTCTTCATTATTTTTTACTTCTATTTTCTGATCTAAGTTGTTTCTTTATATGAAGCCACAATTTGAACAGCAACTTTAAATTCCTTGTACAAACTATTAAAAAAAAAAAGGAATTCCCAAAAAATTTTAAAAAAGCACAATTTCCACATAATTTTTTATTTCTCCCACTTTTCAATTAATGTTGGGTAATTTCTCTGCCCATACACAAGTGAACATGTACCAAAGAACATACTCACAGCCAAAATATCCATTTTGATCATCATTGAGTTAACTAGCATAAGTTTTCTTGTGACGTTTGCACATACGTTTGTATGGATGTACATTACATAACTCAAAAATGGTACCCTTTAGAAGGTTAAAATCTCATATGCAAGGTCTGTGTAGTGCCTTGTTGTGTTCCTCCTTTTCCCAACTAGGAAATATATCTCTAGTATGGGGATAAAAATGAGATACCGAATTCTCCGATATCCCAATATAGCGCCATACAGTAAAAAACAAGAAAATGGCTAGAGTTTACTCAATTTTGATAGTACAGAAAAAAAATTAGTGTTTTTGTGATCAGTGAAGCATTTCCAACAATATAGGGGGGTTCAATCTTAAATTTAAAAAACTTCGACAATGCTCCCCCCCCTATACACAGGTAACAAGAAGTTATGCCAAGAACTAAACAAGCCTACTTTCCCGTACATCGATATCGGCATTCTAGCATCTGATCAATATTCTATTAATTATCTGAAACTGAAAATTATGTCAAACATACCTTTATAGCACTTAAAGCTGATTTCTAAAAGCAAAATATACCCCTCTCATCAGATGCAATAGACACGTAAAAAGTAAATAAACGAGTAAATAAAGTTTTGTCGCACCATTTAAAGAATGTAACTGTCATAGTTCTTCCGTAGAAAAATTCCACAATCGTTTTCATATGAAAAATAAATAAATAAATAAAAGAACATCAAAACACATTTTATCAAAGAAAGAAAAAAAATCGTTCGTTAATAAAATGAATCGAATTTCATTTTTAATCCGTTGCCAGTTAATAAATATAAATAAAGAATAAAATGCTTTCGTGAATGAAAAATTTTTGTTAACAAAAAAAATCATCTGCAAAAAAAAAAAAAACTATAATAATAGTAATAATAAATTAAACAAAACAATTACATAAATAAACAAAAAATCGTCTGCCCAGTCAGTCATTTTTTCTGAGCCTGCATTTCCGCCGTGTTTGCGGAATCAGAATCGGAATCAGAGTCCTCACAGAAAACTATTCAGAAAAGTACTTTACAATACATTATTTATCAAAACCATTTTCTTACAAAGTTAGTTTGAAGGAAATCTGCCTTTAAGTTTAGAATCAACATTCAATTTAAATTTCCCCGTAGGCGCTCATGTTAAAAAAATTTCTGAACGGTTCATCATTGAACGAAAACTGGTTCAAATTGAAAAGTGAAATATGGGAACGATCTGTACTCTCCGAGATCTTTCCAACAAAAAAAAGTTTATTCCATTCAGATGGTTCACTCAGAAGTTATTAGGTGGGGAAAGGTTGCTTGAACGGTTCAATGTTGAACCAAAAAATGTTCAAATTGAAAATTTAAATACGGTAATGAAGTATCCTTGCTGAGATCCTTCGAACAAAAAAAAAATATATATATATTTAAATCGGACTGTTCACTCAAAAGTTATTAGGGGTGACAGCTTGCTTGAGCGGTTCAATGTTGAACCAAAAATTGTTCAAATCGGAAATGTAAATACGGGAATGAAGTATCCCTGATAAGATCTTTCGAACAAAAAAAAATTTGTTCAAATCGGACTGTTCATTCAAAAGTTAGCATCGCGGGACAGGTTGTTTGAACGGTTCAAAGTTGAACCAAATATTGTTCAAATCGAAAAATCAAACATGGGAATGAGCTGTACTCGCCGAGATCTTTCCAACAAAAAAAAGTTTGTCCAAATCGGAATGTTCATTCAAAAGTTATTAGGGGGGGGGGGGACAGACAGACCGACCGACACACAAATTCCCCATCTCAATACCCTACTTTCAAATTTTTAATTTTTCGATATTCATTTTACCTTTTTATTTTTTTAACTTGGCGATATTTTTTAACTTGGCGATATTTTTTGGACTTGGCGATATTTTTTTAGATGCATTAAGCTACTTTTAATACTTTTTTCGTCTTTCTTTTATTTTTAATGGGAAAGTAGGCTAAAAAAGCAAAGATGGACTTGGATAGGACATGTTCTCAGAATAAAATCAATAGACCCAACAAGAACTGCTCTTTAGTGGACCCCTGATGGCAAAAGGAAGCAAGGCCGGCCAGAACTTACCTGGCGCCAGATGGCCATTCAAGAACGAAATGCCTTTGGCTGGCCAAGCTGGGGGCGAGCTAGGGAAGCGGCACTGAACCGTACAGGTTGGAAACCCACGCTAGAGGCCTCATGCGCCACTAGGTGTTAAGAGATTAATGAAAAAAAATGAATGAGGTGGTATTCTCAGGTGAATTTGAGCAAACATTTAAAGTACAATTGTCACAGGAAATTTCAGCACTGACATTTTCATAAGTAGTTTATTTTGGGCAGTTATTTATGTTTACGAGCTTCGTGTACAAGAATGGCAGTACCGCTACCAGTATTTGTAAGTGTCTTCACGGTATATGAAGTGGTCAGGAATGAAGAAGCTGTCATGTGGCTTTAAGTTTGTTTCTTGTTAACACATATCAGGCGAGTGGTTATCAATGAAGGAAATGAGATTTTAGTTTTGAATTTGTCTTGGATGCCATTGCAGTTCCGGGACGCAATTTTAAATTTTAAGTGACTACCCATAACGGGGGGCAGTTTCTCATTTTTTGTAGCTCTCCTATGAGAGTCATAAGTGTATCATTTCAAGTGTAAAGTATGTTATTTTTTATTTTGTTTATTTCGGCTTTTTGTTGGGGGTTTGTGCTAGGAATTCCTTGTGAAGGCATGTTAGGAACATTGTTTTTATTAATGTTATTCTTCATGTTAGTTTTATTTGGGTCATTTCATGGATTTTTGTTTTCACTTGTGGTGGGTTTTTGATTGAATTTTATTGTACCAATGTTGGTTTTTCGTGGTCTCTCAGGACATTTCGGATAATTTGATGTGTATGGACCACCGCAGAGGAAGCAAGTAGGGGGGAGATTACCATATCTGTCACATTGGCACATTTCACACATACAAATGGTCTGTTACATTCATAACTACTGTGATTAAATTGTTGGCAGTTCCAACATTTGGATACGAGCAAATATTTAGAAAAGTGCCAATTTGAGTCCCAAGGGAATTTTTACTAGTATTTCAATAACTAGTTAAAAAAATAATTTTCCCCAGAAAGAAGATAAGGTTGTGCTTTCATTTCATCTAATAACATCAGAAAAAAAATTTTTTTTTCTTCAGAAAATATTATTTTTATACATCAAAAATCAGATCGGTAACGTGTCCCAAGTAGCAAAGCTTAGCATGCAAACAGGTCATGCGCACTTTCTAACTTCCCAAAAAAACGCACTTGCACAAAAAACGATTCTATTTTTACCCCTTTGTTAATATTTTACTTCATTTTTGTTTTAATCGTTTTCTGATTTTCTAGCCGATGCGAAATAAGCGTGTCCCAAGTTTCGCCGTCAGAGTGGTAACAATAACTTCCGATCTATGTTTAGGCTCCCAAAATCATTTCCTGCACCAAAACCACGTGATACTGAGTACCTGGCTGAATGTTTTATCGAATCGTAATTAAAAATTTGCATTTCTGCATCTAAAATTGTAGGTAAGTTTTTTTAAAGTGATTTTATAAAATGTGTGTCATTTGAGTCATCAGATCGGTAACACGCTCTAAAATGCGCAGTTTTTATTATTTTAAAAATTATTTTATATATAAGTATAGTCCTTTATTACAAGTGAAAAAACCACGTGTTTGATTTTGGTTTAGTGTGATCGACTCGGAAATAAAAAAATAACTTTGTCAGTTTGTCAGATCGGTAACAGTCAGAGCGGTAACATTGAAAAACAGCGAATATGTTACAGAACTAACTCACACGTTTCAGAATTATAAAAAGCAAAAATAATAGGTTTTAGCCATATATATTGAATATTTTTGTTCTTAAAAAATGAAAAGCAATGAGTTTCAGTCAGTGGTTGGAAAAACTACATATTTTTCGTAGCGAACTACAACTACTTTCTTATAAATGTAGTTAACTACAGCTACAACTACTTTTTTTTAAATGTAGCGAGCTACACTACTTTTGAAATGTAGTTGCTACTTCGTTACTTTTTAAAAAATAAATAAATAACAAGAATACACCGTTTGAGGATCGACCGAAAAAATTCGAAAAGTGGTTTAGATTAAAAAATTACCTCATTCGAATATGGAATAAAAATAGGAATTGTCTTTGAATTTATTTGTTACTTTTCCTTTTTGTTCCTTTTTTTTGCTAAAATTTGTCCTTTTTAGATTTTTTTTACAATTTTTACGAATATTTCGCCACAAGAAAAACCTTGGGTTTTTCCTTCGTTCTCTTTTTTTTTAAATTTTGTTCATTTATTTATTTTTTCTTTAAATTTAAAAGTAGTTTTCAGAAATCGCTACTAATTACTATTTTTTTGTATTGCGCTACTCTCTACTCTACTTTTTTTAAAAAGTAGTGCGCTACACTACAAACTACTAAAAAATGTAGCTACTACAGTAGTTTCGCTACTTGTAGCGCGCTACTTCCGACCACTGGTTTCAGTACAATTGCTTCATTTGTGGTTTGTATGACCTAACAATAGAAGTTAGTAAAATAAGAAAAATTGACACTGCAGAAATTAAGTTAATTAATTATTATTATTTTATTTATTTATTTTTTTGGTGCTTCAATTTCTCATAACTTCGCTAAATAACTAGATAATAACTAGCATGCTAAACTGAATTTCTGATCAAGAAATTAAATTCCCTGTAACTAATTAAAGAAAAGCAAGCAGCAGAGCTGTGTGTTGCAAAAGTTGAAGTTGTGTGTTGTTTAAAAACAAAACAAATGTTTTATTAGCTTGGATTTGGTAATCTCATAATTTATTTTATATCTAAAAACCTTATCGCTCATTTTTATTTCCAAGAAATGCTTTTTTATAATGAAATTTGATTTTTTAGCCTAATATATATTTTTTAATATAATTATCTTAATTCTATGTTAAAAATGCAAGGAAATGATATCATATTTAGAGATGTTAACGAAGACTGAAAGCATAAACTCAAATATGTAGCTCATATTAACATCAGATCTGTAACATTCATCAGATCTGTAAAGGCTTAAAAGTGAGTGATCTAAAGAGGGGGTAAATAACTTCCTTGACCTCCCCCTTTTATTTTCTTGCATTTAGACCCAATTTAGACTTAAAATCCAATATTAGTTTTTTTCTGCAAAAAAATTTTTTTATCAGAAAACTCCAACTTCAAATTGGCACTTTTCTAAATATTGGCTCATACTGGATATTTCCTTTTTTTTTTTTTTTGAAGGTTCTAGTGAGATTTTCAGATTGTGAAGGTACTGTTAAGTCCATACAGTTTGATTATGGTTGCTATGAGGTAGGTGAATTCAAAATAATGGGAGGGGGTCATGAGTTTTCCCCTGTGTAGTCGAGTCAGATGAACTAGAAGCAGGGTTTAAGCTGAGTTTTAAATTTTATTTTTAGCAAAAAAGCTAAAATTGGAGAAAAGGCTTTAGCAAAATGCTAAAGATTAATAAATAGTGAATCTGTTTACTATCTTTCTATTCTAGTCGTACTTCATCTCCTGTTGAAAACTACATTTAAAATTCACCCTTGAAATTTTGATAGAAATAAATTCATAGTAGGTAACGTTTTTTTAAATTTAAAGTGAAAATTTTAGACTTGTAATTCATAATAAAAGAACACAATTTTTTTTTAAATCGTTAATAAGATTAAGTTAGGTATCTCCATGCTTGCTCTCTTTCAGATCGTGCATTGTTTTTTGTACTTATATTAAAGCAAAAAAGACCTTGCTTCATTTTCGCATTTTTCAAAAAATGCGACTGCAGCGGAAACCCTGGCTGGAAGCCTCCACAGACTAGAAACTTGGCACAAAATTCGAAAGTATCCCCATGAACTGCACTTCAAAGGCCGAATACTAAATTTTGAATTAGTTATTTTGAAATTAATTAGTCTCATTTTTGGTGTATTCTGCATAATTGTGGGGGGGGGGGGACTTTACCCCACCCCCTAACATTATACATGGCTGGAAAGGTTTTTTTTTTTTTCGGAAAAAGAAAAGTATTTGCCATGTTTCTATCCGTTAATTAGAACAGGAGATATAAATTACTCAAATTTAGACTCAACTCTAAACGCAAAACTGAAACACGAGGTCCCTTTTCCAGACAAACTTCTCTTTCGTCCCTGAAGTAACATAGTGGTTTAAATTTGCGCTTAGAGTTAAGCTTTGAAAATTGACTAAATTTGAGTAATTAAAATCCGTCACTTAACTTAATGTCTTTTTGATTGATTTGACGAATTGTTTTAAACTTTAACAGGACTTATAGTGGAATTTAAAAGGTTGTGGAGCACATTTGAATTAAAGAATATAATAATTTTACTCCAGAAGGTCGGAGTAAATTTAAAATTATTCAGTTGACTTCCTTCAAATTTACTACACGTACATCATGTGCGGGTACTGCTAGTGTTGTATAAACCTTGAATTTAAAACTTCTAACGCATATTACACTGCCTTTATTCTTTTCCATTCTCTGTACTACTTGTGATTGAAAAAGAAATTGTTTTTTGAGAAATTTTTAATATCTATTTTCAAAGTTCAGCAGGTATGTCTCACGAAGTTTTAACAATTCTTTGAGGCTGTCCAATTAACTATTACTGCAAAGTGCAAAAGAAGCATGGTTGTCATTTCGTCCACTTTTTTGTAAAAAGTCCGGGACGCCGGAAGAAATGGACAAAATTGGACGAAATGGACAAAATGGAAGAAATGAAAGAAAAAACACATTTTTTTCATACGTTTGATGTATAAAAATGTTATGATATACAATTAGTATCCCTCTTGCATTACCCATTTTTCAAAATAGTATCATGGTATCATACAAAAAAAAAAAGAATGGCAATTAACCCATTGATTTTTAACTAATTTTATTGGAAAGAAATAAAATTTAACATAGTGAAAAAACTATTGAGTGTATTTACATTATTGTAGAGTAGACAAATAGAAAAAAAAAGTTTTTCTTTAATACATATTTTTAAAAAGAAATTAAAAGTATTCTATTACCTTAGATATTTATTAACACAATACAATCCCTTAAAAAGTAAACTTTGTATGATATTTTCTCATAAATTCTATATTTAAATTTTGTTTGAATTAAATACACATATAAATGTATATCATTTGTATTTGAAAATACATTAGATGCTACAAGAAATATTGGTTTAATTTTGATTCATTTGGTCATTTTACGTTATATATTTTGAGGATTTAATGAATGTTGCCCTATTGTAAAATATTTATGTACACAGCATTGTTTTATGGATAGATTAATGTTGTTATAGGAACATATTTCATTTCATGGCAAAATTTTCTTTCTCAAATCTTTTAAAATTTTTATTTCTACTTTTATATTTTATATACACTTTTATTATTGGCAATGAAACTCCTTCACAACAAATAAACATCTTAAAATTATTTACGGCTAATGTGTGCTTTCATAAGCATTAAATCTTATCGTTAACATTCATTTATTTTATACAGATACTATATTTTTATAGTATTTGTTGTTTATTAAATATTTGTTTGCATACATAATTATGTGTGCTAATTTTGAAAATAAAACTATTACCTCATTTAAAAAATCAATATTTTAAAACATTACTTTTAAACTTTGGATTTTTTAATCAAAAACTGTCATTTTCTTTAAAGTGGACAAAATGGACGAAATGGACAAAATGCTATTTTGTCCGGGGCGGTTTTTTCCAGGTTTTTTCCGGCGGTTTTTTCCACCCCGGACGAAATCAAACAACCCTGAAAAGAAGTGGTATAAATAGTTTTAACTGTACTAGTCTTTGAAAACATTAAATACGCTTACGATCATTAAAAAAATGGGGGGGTGGGGGGTAGCAAAAAAAGGCTTACAAACAGACAAGCATATAAATATGCATGTTTGGGTAATGTGCAGAGCGGGTCCTCCCAAAAAATAATTCTGGATACGGCTTTGAGGTAGATGGTTTCATTTTCAACTGTTGAGGAATAGTGCTGTCCCAGTAATACGGAACAACATTTTCAACTTAATATTTAATGCGCACACTTTCAATTAGTTTTCTCTTATTTATTTCATTCAAAAGAAGAATCCTATAATCAGGCACGTGCCAACAGGGGGGGGCAGGGGGTTTTATTGCCCCCCCCCCCCCCCCAGTCTTTGAAGGAGGAGGGGCAAATTTGATTTATCGCCACCCCTAGTCATTAAACATTTGAAAAACTATTGGTGCGGATATAATTGATGCACAGCAATTCCCAAAAACGTTTAAGAGCAAGAATCTGAGAGAGTGTCACGCCTGTGATTCATGACCTCTCAGATTTTTTCCAAAAAATTACCAAATGTTTATTATCTTATTGAAAGACCAAATCCAGAATGTTTTGCTCTAAAGTTGAGTTGTTTAGATTTTATGGACCCCTAAAGTTGAAGGTGCGGCATCAAAAATTAAGCGGATTTTCAAGACATGGAAATTGCTGTGAGCCAAAACTCTTACCAGGAACTGTTTAACTCCAATTTTCTTTTTGTGTATGGAATATAGAAGGTTGAAACTTTACAAAATGAATGTTAAATTTGTGGTAAGTTGTTGCCGTAAGGTCAGTGAAGGCCCTCAAAACAGGGCATTTTTGACGTTTTTTAGCGCTTTTGAGGTCCAAAAACAGCTTGTACATTTCAGTTGGCACGGCAAAAGTAGTGTCGTTTGAAAGACCAGTATAAGCACTTTAAAATAATGTATAAATAACCGAAGAAAGTTCAACGTGCTTTTAGTTGCGTTAGGCCGAAATATGAAAAATGTCATATTTTACCGATATTCAAACGGTCATAACTTCCTCTGCCAACAACATATTGAAATATTTTTTTCGCCAATGTCATACTCTATTCTTTGTCTTAACAGAACAGTTGAGTCCTTTGAGGCGAAATGTGAAAATTTTTTTTACAAAAAATTTATTTTTTTCTGTGCATTTTTTGTAAAAAATTTTTTCACATTTCGCCTCAAAGGACTCAACTGTTCTGTTAAGACAAAGAATAGAGCATGACATTGGCAAAAAAAATATTTCAATATATTGTTGGCAGAGGAAGTTATGACCGTTTGAATATCGGTAAAATATGACATTTTTCATATTTCGGCCTTACGCAATTAAAAGCACGTTGAACTTTCCTCGGTTATTTATACATTATTTTAAAGTGCTTACACTGGTCTTTCAAACGACACTATTTTTGCCGTGCCAACTGAAATGCATCAGCTGTTTTTGGACCTCAAAAACGCTAAAAAACGTCAAAAATGCCCTGTTTTGAGGGCCTTCAATGACCTTACGGCAACAACTTACCACAAATTTAACATTCATTTTGTAAAGTTTCAACCTTCTATATTCCATATACAAAAAGAAAATTGCAGTTTAACAGTTCCTGGTAAGAGTTTTGGCTCACAGCAATTTCCATGTCTTGAAAATCCGCTTAATTTTTTATGC
This sequence comes from Uloborus plumipes, assembly GCA_038373865.1. NCBI lineage: Eukaryota > Metazoa > Arthropoda > Arachnida > Araneae > Uloboridae > Uloborus > Uloborus plumipes. The sequence continues at coordinate 16,797 of JAXGGA010013325.1, read as the reverse complement.
CGCACCTTCAACTTTAGGGGTCCATAAAAACTAAACAACTCAACTTTAGAGCAAAACATTCTGGATTTGGTCTTTCAATAAGATAATAAACATTTAGTAATTTTTGGGAGAAAATCTGAGAGGTCATGAATCACCTCATAATGCTAGGCGTGACAGTTTCTCAGATTCTTGCTCTTAACAACAGGCGGGCTTCATAAGTAAGGTCTTTGAGTAAGTTCTTCTGAATTTTATCTTTTGCTTTGTACTTGTCGCGGTATATTTTGCTTTGTACTTGTTGCGGTATGTTTTGCTTTGTACTTGGAGCGGTATGCTAGGTCCTGGCGGTATACTTTGCTTTATACTTGGGATGTTATGCTGTAGAATCGGGCGTTTATGCAGACTCACTGGAGTCAATCATCATTTACTCATCAGCAAATATAATTGCTGGTTTATCTTTCCTTCGATTGCAGCTGTATATACATTCTACCAATCGGAAGCAGAAGTATCGTTTCAAGTTACAAAGATTCACGCCTTCAGCATTTGTTTAAAAAAAATACGAGATTAGAAATTGTATGCCTGTGGTAAACTTAATTAGCCAGCAGTGCGAAAACCAGCAAAAAGGGCCTTACGTACTATAATAAGTTCCATTCGCTACTTAGCTCGCACAAGACAAGCTCTTCGAGGATGGAAAAGTGACAGTGGTAATTCGCTTAAGTAGCCAGTAGAGTTTTCGCTCCTTGTAAGCAGTTTGCTGAAGTTCTGCAAAAACCTGGCTTTACTGTCACTAAGGCAATTACATGTGCCCAACTTCTGTCAGACACGCTTTTGAATATGCAAACAGAAGAAAATTTTGATTGTCTCTGGACAGAAACTAAGGAAACAGTGGAACTGTTAGGTTTGGAGCTACTACAGAAATCGCGAGAAAGAAAGTTTACACGTTCTTTAGAGCCAGTGGCATATATAGGTTAGAATTTCGGAGGGGGCCCATATGCCAAGCTCCCCCTCCCATACATTCTAAAACCCCATTTCGTCAAGCTGTAATGATGTTACGAAGATAAAAGTTTGGAAAAGAATTCAGAAGCCCCCCCCCCCCCTCAAGAAACTTTGTTTTATTGAAGTTTCAGGAACACAACTTTTATGCTATAATTTCTGAAAACTAAATAAAGGGGGTCAGCACTCTCTGTTGGAAGTTTTTCGAAATTTCTGGCCTAAAAGTGCATTTTTAAGCTATGTTTGGTAACCGTTCGAGAAAGAAATATTGCTATGATTCTCTCCCGGAAAAAAGTAAGGTAACGATTCTCTTTTGAGTCTGCTTTGAGCCACAATTGAATTTGTTGCGCTCTGAAATTTCCAACCGGAACACAGGCTTCAATTTTCTCCTTATATCCGCTACTGGAAGTAATCTATTTTTTCAATTCAACATTAGTAAAGAGATGAAAATTTACTGGCCCCCTCTCTCTAGCTCGGCTGCTTTTCACTCTCGTAGCTTCGTAGCTTAAGTCTCGTAATTTTTTCGAACAAATTCCATTTCAATTATGTTTCATTTAAATTTGTTTTATTAATTTTGGGAGGTGCCCGGGTCCCCTGAGCCCACCCTTTATATACGCCCTTGTTTAGAGAGCTCCAACATGTCTGACAATTCAATTGCTGCGAATTTAACAGATACTGTTCAACACTGACAATGCTTTTTCGAAGTAATGGACATAGTAATTGAAGAAATTAAAAAGTGGTTTCACCAAACTGGAATGATGAATATTGTTCAGCTAGAAGAAGTGCTGACAAGTACAACAAGAGGAAGTCCCTTGCAAGAAAAATCGGGTGTTCATGCAAGTGACTTCGATATAGAAAAGTTAGAGGCCCAATTAATTCTGCTACCCATTGTAACAAAGGGAGAATTATCTTCCTTTGATATTTGCGAAAAAATGGTAGCAGAATCAAGTACCGTTAGACAGCTACTGAGTGAAGTTTTTAAATTAGTTGAACTTATTCCATTTGTAAGGAATTTATCTGCAGAACCGCCGAAAGAAAAAGCCTATTTGGCATGTAAATATATCTGGCTTTTATTTTTCCCTAAGAAATTAAGAAATATGGAATAAAAAAAAGCTTGTGCTCCATTGGTTGTTATTTTTTTCGTTTGCCCCCCCCCCCCCCCCCCACTCTCCAAAACGTTGGCACGTCCCTGCCTATAATCAATCTCTTCATCACAATCTTCAAAAACATTTCCTCCGCAAAAGCAATGATTTTCATCAAAACATTCCCCATTTTGATTTCTAACTGATAGTTTGTTCAAAAAGTGAACGCGGTTAACGGAAAACCGGAAGGGTTACGTTCGGTTAAAAGCCAGTGAGTTTCGTGAGACTTTATGAACACACCAGGGAGTCTAAAAACACCCAAAGTAACAGCTAAAATTCTGTTAAAAAAGGAAACAGTAACTCTAAAATTAGTACTTTATACGTAAAACAAAATTTAAAAAAATATATTTAATCAGTACAATTAGGATAACATAGTGGGGATTAGAGCCGCTATATAAACAGGCCGACGCATCAAGATTAAGTTTCACCACTTTGGATCCAATTCCTTAACTTTTACTTTCACATTTTCATTGTTGCGGAGTAGGGTTACCAGAAAAAAGTTTTGGCACATTGCTAAGCTTTGCCAAATCCAAGTGCCGCTAATAATTGCTCAAAGTGAAAAATTACCAAAACGCGATTACTGGCCAGAAAAGACAACCACTCAATCACACAAACACGAGCTGGATCCAAAGTGGTGAAACTTAATCTTGATGCGCCGGCTCGTATATATAGGGGCCTTAGTGGGGATGAATCCTAGTTTAAGATCCGGCGATAACTTATTAAATCTGGCAACCATTAGATTTATGGTTTCTAATTTAGATTAAGGTTTTCTGGCAACCATTTATTAATTCTGCCCACAGTCAGATAAAAATCGCCAAACCCGGACCCTAAAGTAGGAATTTACCCATAGTGGACATTTTAAAACTGACATTTACTATCAGAGACAAAGAATGCATCTTACCTTGCTTTCTGACCACGTTTCTGACTGTTGAATCCGAGCGCCACTATTAGTGTTGCCAATTTTTAAAAAATAAATAATAATAATAGGGCAGTAGCAGCGCGTTTTGCATAGCAACGGAGCCTGGCAACCGTTCCTGGTGGACAAGCAATGGACGCATTTAGTGATGACGTAACAGGTTGCCAGAAAGAGAGACAAGTTTCCAAACACCGGTTGCTAAGGTGAATTCAGCATATAACTGTCAACGCTAAGTGCGGTAAGTAGCAATATTTATTCGTTCATTTCATCATTTAAAATGCTTCAGATTTGTTTTTTAATGTTTTGAAAGTGTTCTCAGACTATGTAACGCACCATTAATGCATGTTTGCTTCTTATTTTCGTCTGTAAACTGCAGAAATATTAGAAAATACATAGGCCTATAATGTCTTCTTAGCAGACGACGCGCCGTTACGTGATCAACATATCGTCGGTGTCGTGTATTGGCTAGATAATGCTTTACCTCAGAACCAGACTAACGTAAGTCCATTTTCGTCATTTTTCGATAGAGGGGAAAAACGATTGTCGAATATATCGTTTTTCCCCTCTATCGAAAAATGACGAAAATGGACTTACGTTAGTCTGGTTCTGAGGTACAGAATGGACGCATTTAGTGATGACGTCACAGGTTTCGACCGATTTCCAAACACCGTCTGCTACGGTGAATTCAGTATAACTGTCAACGCTAAAGTGCGGTAAGTAGCAATATTTATTGGTTCATTTCATCATTTAAAATGCTTCAGATTTGTTTTTTAATGTTTTGAAAGTGTTCTTAGACTATGTAAACGCACCAGTAATGCATGTTTGCTTCTTATTTTCGTCTGTAAACTGCAGAAATATTAGAAAATACATAGGCCTATAATGTCTTTTTAGCAGACGACGCGCCGTTACGTGATCAACATATATTCGTTTATTTTGTCATTTTTTGTTCTGATGTTGTGTTTTAAGTGTTTTGAAAGTATTTTCAGGACATATTTATGCACCATGAATGCATGTTTGCTTCTAATTTTCGTCTGTAAACTGCAGAAATATTAGAAAATACATAGGCCTATAATGTCCTGTTTGCAGACATCGAGTTGTTAGGTTATCAATATTTATTCGTTTATTTCGTCATTTTATGTGCTGCTGTTGTGTTTTTAATGCTTTAAAAGTATTCTCATCTTATTTGCACTGCATTGTCACATAATTTCTTCTTATATTTATTTGTATAGCGCAGGAAATAAAAAATACATAGTTCTATAATATGCAATTTTTTCGTTTACTTTGGCACCTGGTGCTGCTAGTGCTCAATGTTTTAAAAGTATTCTCAAATCATGCATACACGTTATCTTCATATACTTACTTGAATCATCTGAAAATTATTAAATATATTGGCCTTTATTGTAATTCGTGCTACTATCTGAGTTTTTGAATTCTCTCATATTTTGATGCTTTCATTTTGTAGATTAAAACATCTAATTTATTTTTTTATGCTTTCATTTCAAAAGCATTTAATTTTTTTTTTTTTACATTTTGAACCAAATTTCCTTAAAAAGAAAAAAAATATATGTGGAATGATTTAGAAAAACTTAGGATTGTGTACTTTTTTGATTTTAAATTCAGTTATTGGCAAATATTGATGTAGAAAGAAGGTTTTCTTGGTTTAAGAATTTTCTTGTGGCTAAAAGTCAATCTGACTTTGAAAATATCAAATATACTGTCGTCCCCGGTTAATCGGGTAAAGGATAAACGAATACCCCGCTTATACGAATAAAATATCTCGGAACCAATGCCATAGACGCAATGTTAAAGATCCCCTACTTAATCGAATACCCCGTTTAATCAAATAATATTTCTTGGAACCAACAGTATTCGTTTAAGCGGGGCCGACAGTATATACTGATACAATATTTCCATTTTTTGGAGATCATAACTGAAGATTAAGAAATTTTTTTGTATTTGCTCATTTTATGCATAAATTACATGATCATTACTACTATAAAATAAATTACTAACTAAGCATTACTTCAGTTTGTTAAAGGAAAATATTCAGAGCACTTTTTTTTTTTTTTTGAATGTACAAAGCATGCTATATCACTTGAAAGAAAAAAAATTGATGCCTGGTGTACAGCCAGCTGAGTTGATTTGTATAGCTTGTTGTTTTGTTTAATATTAAGAAGCAAGCAGCTTTATAAATGTCGTGAAAACTTTGGAGCTGAATGTTCATTGATAGGTTTTTGAAGAAGTTGCATCTTATAAAAGAAGCACCAAGTAATGGCAAGTTATTGGTTTTAACTTTTCCATATTTTCCAGTCCAATTTAAAAAATATTTTGTTATTTCATGTGTCCTTACCCATGGAAATTATTTTAATATGAAATACGGCACTCTGGTGAAAAAAGGTTAGACATGGATGATGTAGAAAATTTTTTGGACAGTTGTATTGTATTTCAACTCATACTTGTACTACTGCATTGTATTTCAACTTGTTTCCCTTTAAATTATTAAATATAGACCTGCTTAACACATGTAATTAATTTCTCAATTAGCCCAGAATGTCAATTCTACTCCCCTCCCACCCCCATTTTTTCTCTGTTTAAGACTTATTTCATGTACTAAAAGTTGTTACTCTGGTTGTAAGGAAAACAGATCGATACAATAATACCTTGTTACATCAGGTCTTGTTATATCACTCATTTGGATATACAGTCAGCCCTGCTTGGCTTTGCTTAATCGTGTAACGGATAAACAAATACCCCGCATAAAGGAATAAAATATCCTGGAATCGAATGTTTCCCATGCCATAGACGCTAAGTTGCAGATCCCGCTTAAACAAATTTCCCATTTAATCGAATAATATTTCTTGGAACCAACAGTATATTTTTCCTTTGTCCCCCCCAAAAAATGTTGCTTCACACTTGACATTATAGAGGAGAAAAAATAGTTGTTTTTCCCCTTTATTAATTTAAGAGCAAAACTGGCATGTGCCGGACACCTTGTCTAGTGGTCAGAGCAGTTTGACCCAGATGGAGCTGTCCAGGGTTGGAATCCCTTCTCGGAGCGAGGAATTACGAGGAAAGTACCCTGTCATGAATGTACTTTCTCTTTCCTGTCTATGTCCATTCTTTGTCTGAACGTGTTGTTGTGCTGTGCATGGTTGCCTATAATATAAACATGTCCTTGTGGCATTTATGTGTACTATGGAAGTCGAACTTCACGCCAAATTACAGTACAGTTGGAAAAGTGAAGCGGTGCACCCCAAGTTGCCAGCTTAGCTGGCACAAGACAACGATAAACTGGCATGTTTCCGTAAATTTAACTAGTTGTAGCTTAAGCTGCAATTTTCAATTTGTATTCCATAGTAAAACCATGGAAACATTTAAAATTATTGTTTTAATTTTATAAGAAAAATTCATAGAATAATTTTAGCTTTAAGAAAATTGTCCTTGTATGATAATAAATTGGTCTTTTTTTGCAACTACATAAGTCCTTAATTTGTACGTTGATTGTTTTGTCTCTTTTATGACCTTTGTGATATCAGGTTTTTGGATAGATCAGTTTTTGGTGGTTCCCAAACAACACACTATAGTGATGGGTTACTGTATGTTGCTTAAAATTCTTGATCCTCACCCCTATTCATTTTTCTTGTGGATGTGATACCATTTTTCAGTTTTTTAAATATATTTTAGCATTTTTCAGGTTTAAATATGAAGAACCCTGTATAAAATTCAAAAGGAAAATCCATGTTCTTGTATGCTGCAGTAATTATTGCTACAAAGTTCAATTGTAAATAATTGTTTAATTATATGAAATAAACATGCAACTTTAAATACATTTGTATTTATTTGCCTTCAGCTGTAAGTTACAATACAAAACTTCACTGATAACTAACTAACAGACACATATTACTTAGAAAATCAGATAAATTATTTTTTCAACATAATGCAATCATACTGTATTGATATACCGATTATAATAGCCAAAGGTACGATTGGGCATTTTGCTGGCAAACTGGTTTTTTTTCTGGGGCGGTGGCAAAAAATAGGGAAAATGATTGGTTATCAATAATATACTAATAACAATGTAACTTTGCAAGCAATACAATTGAGAGTTAAATCAAAATATTAATTAAAAATTTCATTAATGCAGTCAAACCCGCTTTGGAATAGCCATCTTGCCATGAAAAATATTCTAATAAACTGGATATTCCATTATCCGGGATCAAAATAATGCACTACAACAATTCGGTGCATTAAAAATGTATTAAGCGGGATATTCTTTTAACCGATATATTCAGCCGAGCCCGCTTATTAGAATACTAGCAGTACCCGCACGGCGCTGCCCGTGCAATAAATGTAAAGGCCCTTGAGTAAATTAAAAATGCGACGAACACTCTGGAGTAAAACAGTTATTTTCTTTTATTAAAATTTACTTCACAGCAATTTAAATTCCAGTAAAAGGTGGAGTTTACACATGTCGCCAAATAAATCAGAAAGGCATTAAACTACCGAAAACATTAAAAGTAGGATAGAATTGCGATAACCGGGTCTCGGCGATGAATATTTCACTCTGGCGCCCCGCTACCTTCTTAGAGGCGGAAAAATATTTTTCGATTTTAGTAATCCTACAACATAGCTGATTGACGCCAACGTGACCCGGTTACCGTAATTCTACCAAAAATAGCTTTTAAAGAATAAAACATAGTTAAAATCCTAGAATAGGCCACCTCTTGGCAACATTTTAAAATCTCGCTTACTTGGCAATTTTTACTTAATGAAAAACCAATTTATTCCAGAAACCAAGATTTTTAAAAGTCGTAAGAGGTGGGCTATTCTAGGACCCACCCAAAAATTAAATCAACTCTACCTGTTTATCGAACTTTTCTGTTCAACAATTCTGTACCTCAGAACCAGACTAACGTAAGTCCACTTTCGTCATTTTTCGGTAGAGGGGAAAAACGATTGTCGAATACATCGTTTTTCCCCTCTACTGAAAAATTACGAAAGTGGACTTACGTTAGTCTGGTTCTGAGGTACAGAATTAACGTTTAACAAGGAATTTTCAAATCAGCTACAGTTCATTACTGTGCCAAGTGCTATGCTTAAAATGTGCTATGCTCCGCTTTCGAACAGCCATCTTGCCATGAAAAATATTCTAATAAACTGGATATTCCATTATCCGGGATCAAAATAATGCACTACAACAATTCGGTGCATTAAAAATGTATTAAGCGGGATATTCTTTTAACCGATATATTCAGTCGAGCCCGCTTTAATTGATAATTATTATATTTTTTTATAATTTTCGAAACAAAAACTCTAAATAAACTGACAAATATTTCAAAACTTCTGTTCAAAAAAAATTTACTCTAATGAAGCAAATTCAATTGAATTCGATGAGACTAATATTTTATGAAATTATTTTAATCATTAGTAACACAGTCTAATATGAGTTGAAAAATCGTTCTCAAAGCAACAATTAGACATTTATGCTCAGGACCGTCATTTAGTGAGGTCAAGAGGGGGAAACTATTTCTCCGATTTTGAGAAATTACGTTTACATATAGATGGTCACTTTTGGTTGTTCTTCGGTGTAATTTGCATCGAATATAAACAATTTGACCCCACCCCGCCCAGAAAAATACAAAATGATAGGTTTGAAGGTAGCATAATATTGCTCTGAGACGATACAGTACATACTAAGAATAATTTATTTCTCTATAAATTTATATTATTTCGACAGTATAGACCAGTGGTTCCCAACCTTTTTCCCTTCACGACTTCTTTTTTTAACGACCGACCGGCTACCCCCTTGTGTTTGTAAGCGTGCGCACACATAGACGTTGTAACACTTAAAAAACATTTATGCAATTTTTTTTATTTTTAATTGCAAAATATATATTTCTTGTCTTGAAGCATGCTTCTTGTTATTTGTATTCAATGAATTTAAGATTTTTATCACAAGGGTAACTATTTGAACATGTCAAATTAGCAGCAAATCTAAGAAAAGGCAATTTACCAATAGGTGCTGTTCTAGCTTTTTTAATACATAAAAACATAACAACAGAACTTAATAATATCATTTATTACAACATTAAACATTCATACAATATTTATAAAATGACAAGGTAGCAAATGAGCATTTCCTAGGAATGGATTACTTCAAAAATACTTAAGACATTTATTACATGTTACTTAAGATGCACTTTTAAAAGAAGGAATGAAAATATAAGTGCTAATCAATGGCAATTTTGTTCAGATACATAACTGATATTTAGATTTTCACGTCAACTCTAGTTATAATATCACAAACGCAAGGGTTAGATTGTTAACATTTAATTAAAGCTCAGTTTGAGATTCATATACATACTCAGGCGAAGAAAAACTACACACCAACATGAAGTGATGCAGCTATAATAATCAGACAAGCACAGTACTCAATGTATTTGTATACAAAAAAAATTCAGTTAAACAGCATAGAATTATCAACTCTTGAAAACAATACCAGTGAAAGTTAATTAGATTACTCCAGAAAAATATATGTAACTATTGATCATTCTCATAATATTTTCAAATTACAATATCACAAACGCATAATTGAAGCTCGATTTGTACATACTCAGGTCTAAGAAAAACTATACTGACATTATATATCTATATATTTTCTAATATTTCTGCTATTAATAGCTGAATATACAAAACAAACTTGCATTAATGGAGCAAATACATATCCTGAAGAAGCTTTTAAAATATTAAGAATACAACAGCAGCACATAAAATGGCGAAATAAACGAATAAAATATTGATAACCTAACAACTCGATGTCTGCAAACAGGACATTATAAGCCTATGTATTTTCTAATATTTCTGCAGTTTACAGACGAAAATTAGAAGCAAACATGCATTCATGGTGCATAAATATGTCCTGAAAATACTTTCAAAACACTTATAACACAACATCAGAACAAAAAATGACAAAATAAACGAATATATGTTGATCACGTAACGGCGTTCACGTACTGTTAAAGGGGAGGAGCTAAATCTATTCCTTATCACACGATTCAACTTTTCCCCCGATTCCCTCCAATTCCGATCGAGACCCACTTGCCTCAACTAAGGCCCCTATATATACAACTAAGGCCCCTATATCTAAGGTGTATATAGAGCTCCTGTAGAGGACAGGCTGACCTATGCCGCCATTTTGATGCCCACGGTCTCAGATCTAAACAAGAGCACGCTGCTATGTTGGCGTATTTATCGCTTTTTTTGCTCGTTTTACAATTTTGTTAAACACAAATTTCCGAGTTGCGTACCAAAAAAAAAGTCTTATCCTTTGGAAACGTGAATATACAAATGAAAAATTTTTGAAAAAAAAATTCAATTGAGCATGATATAAGTTGAGCATGAAACCTGAATGCATTTTCAGAAGATGACAATTAAATAAAAAACTGGCCAAGAAAATCAATCTCCAATTATTTGCTTAAAAATTTCAATTTTTAATTCTATAAAAGCATTGCTTTGATTTGTTTGAAGTAGTAATGAAAAATCAGACACTTAATTGCGACGCATTCCTCGCTAAATTAAAAGTACGACGAGTGTTTAAATTTGGTTGGTGATAAACATTGGTAAGGAAAACATTTTACCGCCAATATTTATGGCAAACCTGTTATTTCCTAAGGTATTGTTTTTTTAATTACTACATCAAAAGTTCCAGTGTGTAGACCAGTTTTTTGTTTAATAAGGGAAAAAGAAGACACTTCACAACAGGTTCTAACCAAATAGATAAGGTATTCATAAAAAATCAAGCGCACTAACTATGCAAAGTTGGGAATTTTTCGGCGGAATCCGATTTTCGCGCCGGCAGTTTATAATCCAATTCTTTCTTCTTTTTTCACATATTGGGAACGTAAACATTCGGATTTTATTCCTCGAGTGATAGCTACAATTTATTGCAGCACAATCACCCATTTTTCTGTATATAATAAACCTGCAAATCGGCGAGGTTTTTGTTTGCAGACGACACAGCAAGCACACTCGGTAGGAAACAAAATGGCTGACGAGTCAGCTCCTAGTTATACCAACGCCTCCTAAATACTAAATGCCTGAAACTTCCCGGTTTTTAGCACAGAACAAGATTTCATTCTAGGTTCACGATACACTGCCATCTACCAGAGTTCTTCGAGAAAGAGAAATTAACGATTGGTTCATTTCTAAATTTAAATTTAAAAATCAACCAATCAAAAAATTTAACTCGAATATTGTTTGGATCCATCGCCAATAGCTGAAAAGTTCCCTTGGTTCACGATACACTGCCATCTACCGGAGTTCTTCCAAAAATTAACGATTGGTTCATTTCTGAATTTAAATTTAAAAATTAACCAATCGAAAAATAACAGCGACATCATCGGATTGCCGCAAGGTGGCGTTTAATGTTGAACCCATCTCTACGGTAGCGAAGCAAATGTTATAGGCATTTAGTATTTAGGAGGCGTTGGTTATACCCAGCTCAAGGGGATAAATATTTTTTTCTAGCAGACGATATTGCACGGCAACCCTGCACAGCAACGATGACGTAGTAGAAAAACAAGCTTGGAGTTGGTCGAAGGTGGGGAAAGGTTGTTTGAACGGTTCAATGTTGAACCATGTTCAAATTTAAAATTTAAATACGGTAATCAAGTATCCTTGCCGAGATGCTTCGAACAAAAAAAAGTTTGTTTAAATCGGACTGTTCACTCAAAAGTTATTAGGGGTGACAGCTTGGTTGAACGGTTCAATGTTGAACGAAAAATTGTTCAATTCGGAAATGTAGATACGGGAATGAAGTATCCTTGAAAAAATCTTTCGAACAAAAAAAAGTTTGTTCAAATCGGACTGTTCACTCAAAAGATAGTATAGCGGGACAGGTTGTTTGAACTAGAGCCTATATAGGGGCCTTAGTTTGAACGGCTCAAAGTTGAACCAAAAATTGTTCAAATCGAAAAATCAAATATGGGAATGAGCCGATATTTTTTGAACTTGGCGATATTTTTTAGACTTGGCGATATTTTCTAGATGCATTAATAGCCACTTTTAATACTTTTTTCGTCTCTTTTATTTTTAACAAGAAAGTTGGCTAAAAAGTTGAATTTAAAAATTAGTCTTGCTTTAAGATGTGCACATAAAATGAAAAAAAAAAAAAAAAAATCAAAACACATTTATTCATAGAAAATGTTTATAACGGTCTCATAAAGTTCTTGATTTGAAAAAAAATGTGCATCAAATCAAAATGTGTTTTAAAATGAATGATGTAAGATTATAAAATTCTTTATTATTGATTACCGAATAGGCCAGCTACTGGCCGTGGCTTAGGCATTGGCGCCAGTGTTTCTTTCAGGCATCTCTCCGGGGGGGGGGGGGAAATCGTAACCCAATTGATAGAGTCTATAAAAGTGTTTATTAACGATAACTGATAAGTTCGGACTTGTTTTATCTTTACTAGCGTTTCAGTTTCAATGACTCAGATTTACGAGAAAACATGTTTTATTTAGAGAAAAATCTGTACCTCAGAACCAGACTAACGTAAGTCTATTTTCGTCATTTTTCAGGAGAGGGCGAAAACAATTGGCGAATACAGGCAAAGGATGGGACTCGCGCTCTTTTCACGCTGCTAAATAATAGGTAGTTGTGACCTCTATTGAATATCCATTTTTTAACGACTAGATATTGTTAAGAGGCTTACAAAACACAAAAATTCACCATTGCCGAATTTTAAAACACAACGGTTGATTCTTAATGATTTTTTTAAAAACCCACGCGCAAAAAAAGCGCGCCTTGAAACCGAAACCCGTGACGTCAGATTAGTGGCGGCGCTAGCTATGGGGCAGGGGGGGCAATTGCCCCCCTGTCGGAAATGTCTTGCCCCCCCATCGGGGAAAATTTCTAACCTGTCGGAAAATTTGATCGTCGGAAAAATTTTCCCGACGATCAAATTTTCCGACAGAAATCTAAGTGCCGAAATCTTTTCTGATTCCGACAGATCAGTAAAATTATTGCAATAAAATCATTCAACTGAAAAAAACTTTATTTTTTCTTAAAATATTCTCATTAGTTCGACAAAGTACGCAATTCCAGACTAATTTCGAACACGAGAACCTCCAGGAGTTGCTGCCGTCGTATATCTTTTGAATGAACGTAAGTTCTGCTGAAACAGTCTTCGATTTAAGATCTCCCTAACATTCTAAAAGCATATAAAATTTTTGTTTTTGGGACAATTTTGAATAATTTCTGGGAGACAGTCTCTGTACCACAACCCTTACCCTATCGTCGTCAAAGGCCCCCAATAATTGCGTTTTTAGAAGTTAATCTTAAGAATATTTCGGGGAAGAGTCCCGAACCACACGATGCCCCTGTACTTTTTTGTTAAAGAAAAGCCACTTTATTTCTCAAAAATAGAAACTGTAAACAAGAGGTTCTGATTAAAAACTGCACCACACGTGGTCCCTCTCCAATTCAGAAATCTGCAATAAAACTCTGCTACTTAATCAAAAATTGCCAACAAATGGGATTTTTAGACTTAAAACTATATATATATATATATATATATATATATATATATATATATATATATTATATATATATATATATATATATATATATATATATATATATATATATATATATATATATATATATATATATATATATATATCCATTGTAGTGCACCACTGCCCCTCTATATAATTAAAGATTGTCTAAAATAGCGTTTTTAGGACTTGAATTTCAACAAAGTCACAAGGAGAGTCTCTCTGAGCAATATCCTCCGTCATCCACGATAATTTCCTGAAAACAATTCTTTATTTTGGGGTTTAAATTTCGAAAAATTTTCAGGAGAGAGCTCCTACCCCAATCATTCAAACTCGTTTAAAATGCTATTTTTAAACCTCAATTTCGAATTTTTCGTAGGAGAGTCACCGAAACAAAACTTTTTTTTCTAACGCTATCAAATATGCGTATAATAGCTATTTTTTTACTTCAACTTCAAAATTTTACGATGGAGAATCCCGAACCCCATCCCTTCAATTAAAATCAACTGCATATTATAAGAAACTTAGTTTTCGTGACTAAAGTTTTAAATTATACCTGTGCCCCCCTGTCGGGCAAGCTTGCCCCCCTGTCGGGCATTTCCTAGCGCCACCTCTGCGTCAGATGGCAGTAACTTTCCGCCTTTCATCCATAAAAATTGGACTTTTGCTATATTATCGTTTCATTGCGGGATTTTCTCCTTCCGTAATCAATACCTTAAAGTCTACTCATTCACTATTTAAAACTGGATTTATCAAAGAGCAATCCAATACCCTGCTAGAGGTGATTGTTTTGATATTTTTTGGCGAAATCCGTATTCAAATTTTTAGAACGCATCACTTGGCGAGGAAAAAAATTACGGCAGTGCAGATCGAACAACAGTGCGGAAGCCGGAGAAACCGGTTTCTCGAGCTCCTCGCATCTAAGCTTCTCGCTCTTTCTTCGCCTTAGTAGAAAGTTCAAAAGCGCCAACAAATGCCCAGTGACGTCACAGCCGCTTGAAATTTAAAAATTATTTAAAAAAAAACTACTTGTCGCAGCGCGAAAATTTTTTCGCCGTTGATGTTCATGTATGTTGCTCTATCATATAAAAATAAAATTGAAAAATCGAAAACTTCCCTATCGTGAAAGAATTTGTTTTATAGTATACTGTTTTAATGGGTCGATGTGGAATAAGATTCTACATACAGTGAACTCTCACTTATACGCCGGCCCAAGAGACCAACAGAAAAAGGCGCATAAGTAAGAGAGACGTATAAGTGAACAAGCCTATTTAATGCAACATAGGTTCTGATGAGAAAATGAATAAGAATGTTTCTATAGAAAAGGGACATATTACTATGGATTGGCATTTACTCTAACGTAACTACAATAATAAAGGAAAAACAAAAATTGTAGCATATCTAATTACAAACTGTTCCTTTTAAAACGATGCATAATAAATAATTGTCCCTCTCCGAACTCTAGTTCATGTGGGAAAAATGCCTTCCGTGAGCAATAAAGGCGAAAGATTAAAGAGGAAAGTGAAGAAAAATGCTAATTTTTTAAGGATAATAAAGTAAGTTTTTTACATTTTAGGCTGCTATGGGGAAGAAAAATTTTTTTTTCAACTGGATTTTAATATAAATCTTCGATTGACATTATGAATTAAATATGATTTTCATCCCATGTAAATAGGTGCCGTATTCTTTGAAAAATAGGTTTAATCGAATGCACTTACCAACTTGCCAAATCTGACAGAATCTGTCATTTTTTAAAGACTGCTGTTGGCAAGAATATTTTTTTTTAATTGGAATTTTGCTCAAACCATCGATTAACATTATGAACTAAATATATTTAATAAATATATTTAAACTAATAAGTATTTTGCCTACAAAAAAAATTAATAACAAAATTAAATACTGACATAATTAATTTTTTGCCTCATGCTTAATTTATCAACAATTTAGAGAACTGATTCTCAGCAAATATTATATCGTACAATGCAAAGAAAATGGCACATACAGTCGCATATATGTCAAATTTGGCAAGTAGCTAGATGCAGTCGATTAAACATCTTTCTTAACTAGCTGTCGTAGCCGTCACGAAACTTTCTTCTATATCTATCTTATGAATTCCGGTTACAAAATAAAATACGTACTCCCCCGAGTAATTGGAGACAGCTACAATTTCCCAATTATCGTAATAACCCTACAAATTCAGAATCAATGAGCGAAATTGGAAATCATTGCAAAAGCCTTGTTTAGATTAATTGCAAACATTTTATTTGTTAGTAAAAAGAAATTGGCAACAGTTAAAAATTTCAAATCATTGAAAGTTTTCAGCTGTTTTGATAATTAAATAGCGTGAAAGCGATTTTTTAATGAATTAATTTTTCGCATTGTTGACTAAGCGCAAAAATCACCCCACCCTCCTCCTGGAGCGATTGGCGCCAAAATTGAATCGATGCTTGCTTCCATATTGGGTTAGTGTTATTCCAAATTTCATTCAAATCGCAGCAATATTTCCCGAGATACAGTAGGTGCAATGACAAAATAAGCACTTTTGATTGCTCCACCCCCCTTTGAGATATTGACACGCAAATTGAATCAGCACCTGTACTCAATAGGGTCTACCTATAGACCAATTTTCGTTTGATTCCGCCGGTTACTTCCTGAGATATAGCAGTCACACTCGCGCAGAACACGTGCGATTGCTCCACCCCCTTCGAGATATTGACAAACAAAATAAATCAGCACCTGTACTCAATAGGGTCTACCTATGGACCAATTTTCGTTTGATTCCGCCGGTTACTTCCTGAGATATAGCAGTCACCCTCGTGCAGAACACGTGCGATTGCTCCACCCCCCTTCGAGATACTGACAAACAAATTGAATCAGCACCTGTACTCAGTAGGGTCTACCTATGGACCAATTTTCGTTTGATTCCGCCGGTTACTTCCTGAGATATAGCAATCACCCCCGCGCAGAACACGTGCGATTGCTCCACCCCCCTTGGAGGAATTCGCTAAAAAAAGTCAGGTGCACCAGTTCACATGGTGGTACATATGTGCAAAAATTTTTGTTCGATTTCATTCAGTAGTTTTTGCTCTAGCGCGGCCACAAAAACTGGTCACACACATACAGACTCACACACACACAGACACACAGACAGACAGACATTTTCCAAAAATGGTCGAAATGGACTCAGCGCACCTCAAAACGTGCAAATCCGTCA